>QGMK01000479.1:0-23882 GCA_007825345.1 Lachnellula suecica
ATTGATATTTTATTATAAGTCTCTATTATTATATACTTTATATTAATAAGCTCTTATATAAAAAGTTTGAAGGCATATAAGTTAATAATAAGTTTTTAATTAAATAATATAAAAAAAGAGTAAAAAATCCCTTATAAAATTTTAAGCGAGTTTTATTAAAAACTTATTATAAATAGAACTGCGCTAAAACTTTTCGAATGCGGCTGCACTAGTACAAAAAGTACAGATTTTCAATTTTATTTGTTTTTATATATTTTCGCAAAAGTTATTAAAGATATATAAAAAAGTCGATTTTATATATAAATTTATATATAAGCGAGATTTTCCTATTTTAAACTCAAATTACTTAATATTAAAAAACCCGGATATTATAAAATTAAAATCCCTCCGGCCAAATAGTATAAAGAATCATAATCTCTAGTTTTAAAAAGTTTTATAAGAGCGTTGTTAAGCCTGAAATCGCTGTTTTTGGTGTAAAAGGGTGCCCAAAACCGGGGGGTGCCCAAAAGTGGGTCTTTAACGTTACTGGACGGGGTTTGGGACTACTTTCACCAAATTTAGAAGCCAACGTGCCTGAAACTATATTAATCATCCCATTAAAGACCACAAGACTGCCCATGCAAGTAGTGGTTGGCTTTAAGAATTCCATCTCGCTGAAACCGAAATTATTCAATAACTTTTGCTTGTGTCTACCGGGACTCTTTCGCTGAACTCCACCTCTCACATGCTCTAAAGCGTCACACAAACATATCGATATATCTGCATTTACACAACTAAAATCTTCCCTTTTTACTATCTAGCGTTTTGAGGGACATTGAATTTGGCGGCGGTGTCACAAGGCTATATGGAAATCATCCGGGGTTAGGCCGGGTTGAGGCCTTTCAAATTTCTGACTCCCATCAGTAGCTGCACACAGTATTTCTAGGGCGGTTGAAGCCTTGGAACTCGAGAACTGAGCTTGGTTCTCAGACAGAAATTTGAATATCTCTGGAAGACGAAGATTCGGGGAGCTTCCATCGTTACATCTTCGGGTTTGGATCCAAGCATGCTTCTATGCGCTCCTTCAATGCCATTGAAACACCCCGCGCCTTTATAGAGACATATCTGAAATCAAGAGATGGAAGTCAAGTTGTCAAGACGAAAATGCACCCCGGCCTATTATCACGCCCACCAGCTTCGTCACTTCGTGACTCTCGCAGCACGCCTAGAGCACGCCAGCAACGACAAGGGATTCCTGTTATTCAAATGAGATTCCCTATAATAGTAAACTTATCAAGTTTTTCCCAACAGTTGATAATAATTGCATCGTCACATAAAAATACAACCATGGGGTTGTAAATTTGCCATTTGTCGGAGCTTTAAGTCTACTCTGGAAACACACTTTCCATCCCAGAACCTCTACGCTTCGAACACCATCTTCCTGAGAAATATTTATGGGCATATTTATCCAGCTCCTGGAGATGAGCTAAGAAAAGAAGCACGAACATATCATTATGCCGCGTCATCTTGCCTGTCTCAAATGGTTCTGGAAACATTCTCAACGTGTATCTCAACGAATGGTTTTCGAATATAGGTTTCTGATGCATTTCCTAAAATCTAAATCGCTTCGAATTGTATTCCATATTATGCCAAACTGCATACAATCCAGCTTCTACAGTCCTAATAAAAAGCCACAAGAAATCCGCCTCCGTGCAATCCAAGGCCCCCAAACGCCAGACAATCATCCAGCCCACCAAATGCACCATCCCAAACGCCAACAAAATGCCCATCATCTATCTAATGATCGCGCTGGGACTCCTGAGCTTGCTCGACAGTATCCTTCAACCGGCGCAGCGTCTCCGCAGGCAACGGATCTGTGAGGCCGTTATCATTGCTGGTGACGGCGTTAGAGGTCGGTGCGTCGTTTAAGTTGATGTTACGGCCAAAGGTGTTGTAGCCCATGTTGCGGGGAGGGTTGGTCGTGCTCGTTGGGGCGGCAGGTGCAGCTGGCGGCATTGTTGCTGCAGAATTTGCGCCGCTCGCGCCGACGGGAGGACCTCGAGTTCGGCCTTGGAATGAGTTGCTGGCTGCGCCGTAGGCTTGGAAGGGGCGAGGTGGGGTGTTCGAGCTGACGGTGGGGAGACCTGGCTGAAAGTGGCCTGGTCTTCCACCGGGCGCGCTTTCGTTCGATGACATTCTGGGAGGACCAGAAAGAAGAGGGCGAGTAGCACCTGCCTCATCAGCCGGTGGAGAGTTGACAACCGTGCCCGAGCGAGAGGGGGAGTCGCGATTAGGGTGAGGGAGCTGAGGGCGAGGAATGGGCGACGGAGGCGAGTTTGGGTTTGCGCTCGCGGGAAGGGGAGAGGTGGAGGACAGGGTGCGTGGTAAAGACATTCTTTTAAGATCTTGTAGTAGGGTCGACGGTATTTGATGCTCGAACTTGTTGATTGTTGTGGTAGTCGTGCTTTGGAGTTTTCAGGATGTGTTGTGGATTCGCGGCTCGGGATGGATATATAAATTTTCGCCGACGACGAGGCCCGCCGCCTTTGTCAGCCTCGTCACATGTAGCTGTGCATTTTCCACCCCCATAACATCACACGCTTCTGTTGTATTTGGTTTGGAACGAGGTCTTCCTGGAAGTGTCGCTCATGTCCATTTCTATATTTTAGCTTTCTTAGGGCCTTGCTGTCAGTATATTCGGCACACTGCTTCACTTTTATAATACTCATTATATTTGTAGTACAGAGAGTATCTATAAGGTATCACACAAAGCCTTATATTCAGCTCTGGGGCTTATTAACACAGCTTGGGCAAATACACGGCTCGGTGCATATTACTGTATAGATTCCCTCCGCAGCACGTGTAAGCCTCAGTAATGCAATGCAGTAAGTCTATCTATAGTAGTACGTACTCTCCTAGAACCAACACAAGCTTATAGAAACTTGATAGTTTTGGAAGAGAAGCCCCTGCGACCTCAGGTCTCTTCTGTCCTGTGTTTCGATCTCGAAATGTGAATTTCATAGTTATTTCAAGTTTCTACTATCTCCAATTACTCGATAGTCTATTTTATTCCATCTATACAAAATTTTCTACGGTATATTATAGTGTCTATAAGTCTGTCTCGTGAAAAGGGGCTGATTCGCTTAACTAGTAAGTGATCACGTGGGAATCCCCTTTTTCTGTTTGGCATCTACGAAGGAAGACGGATGGGCCTTCGGACTAGGAACGAAGGAGAAGGATATGCGGAGAATAAGATTGAATAGTAATGAATGGAACGGAATAAGGAGGAATAGATATGAACACAAACGAATAAAACCTTTCCTGTCTCTGGTTCCGCCTATTCCGGGCAGCTATTTAGCAGAAATGCAGAATTAATTAACTAAGCAATAAACAATATATTTATAATGTCGTGTATTGATCATTTTGTAGAGTAATTGCTTTGTCTTTTATTAGAATTTTTGTATTATCGTCTGCTGTCTAGACTCCATTAAGAACAAGTACTTATAACTTGCCACAGCGCTCGCTTCATGTTAATATTTTGATGAGAAGATCCAACTTTAAAACCTGCAAATATTCAAAAATTCCAAGCTCTCCGTCCTTGCTTATAACTTGCAGTAGCCTCGTATGAATATTTTGATGAAAAGAAAACAAGTTTTGTGATCCGCATACAGTATGTTTCATAGTTGCCAGCTTTGCGAAGATCTGACCATTTGAAGGCGGTCATCTTGGCGGAAAGCTATAGACTCTCTTCCTGTTACAATTCTGAAAAATGTTCGGTAGTTTTACTCGAGCTGAAGATTGTCGAAGTAGAGTCCAAGCCCCGGATCAGCGCAGGGATCTTTTCCGTACTGAGCGGTCACTCTGCCCCTCAGATTCTGATCACTGTTGATGCCTTTCAAACACATTCGGCTTTGACCCTGTTATCAATGGCGAGTTAGTACAATTTCTTGAAGGCCCGTCGAACAAATTCTAGCAGTCTTTGTATCTAAAAGACCAAGGATTCTGTAAACGGAGTTACGACTTACCTCGACTCTCACGAAACGAAACTCCATGATGTGACGACCTGGACGAGGGCAGTCGTGGTCTACGATAGTATCCCATTCCAAGTTGCAGAATGCGGTGAAGTAATCCTCCCAATATTCCCGAGTCATGAGCTCCCCCGGACCTTCGACCATGAGGACTCTGGACTGGCCGGCATTGCCATTCGGCAAATACCCATCTCGGTTATATCGGATACGCACGATATGGTTTTGAATTTTGACCTCTTCTTGCAGCATCAATCTTGCTCCATCAGGATCCATAAAGACAAGTGTGGCCGCAGCAGTCTTGTGTGTCTCATTTGGCGGCCGTAACGCAAGGCAGGCCACAGCACCTGTGTGGATTCTATCAAATATCTCCCAAGGCATGATATCTTTAGGTAGATTTGTTACAAAGAGAGCGCTACATGAGAAATTAATATAGTACTTATACTTGTTATGTCTAGGTTGCAAGAACGGGCTCTTGGGACAGATTTAGGGGATTCAACTAGAAGAGGAAAAGAGTGGAACGAACCAGTTCAGCTCATCTTCAAGCTGGTAGACCTTATCTGCCTTCGCCTCTCCCATGTAGTTAGTTCTATTGTGCATCACATGTTGAGTTGAATGTCCCAGCATGCCGCGATTTTGCATCGTCATTCGGGAAGGAGCAATTGGCGGAAAATGCATCGGTGCATTGGATGATTGGAGCCGAGGGTCATTAGACGGGCGAAACTCCAAGGCCAAAGGACTAGGAGTATGGTTTTGAACAGGATGAGCGGGGACCAAGGCGCCGATAGAGCGAGTTAGATTATAGTTTGGGTATGGCATTGGCGGCGGAGCGACGGTATTCTGACCTTTAAAGCCGTAGGATTGATTCTGATATACTGAAGCCACCGTAGTGGAGTTAAACTGTTGCTTGGAGCCACGAGTTGAAACCATTGTGCCCATATTACTGGAGTTGTTGTAATAAGACGCATTTGGAACGGGGACCACCGCTGAGGAATTGTGATTCCGGCCATAATCGCGGGTTTGAGCAATAGCCGGCACCACGGCAGTGGAGTGCACATGACTGTTATGGGCGGACGTGGAACCTTGGGTATGAAGTCGTGATCCTGGCATGCTCAGGTGATTGCTCAGTCCCGCGGTCCACTGGAACGTAAGATTGCCTCGCTCAACCTGTGCCAGATGGGCTAGACCACGCTCCCCCCACTGTGGCATATCCGTGTTGGTCGACATCCGGGTTGGAGCTCTCCAGCTCCCTGGTAGAGGGTGGTCTGATCTTCGATTTCGGTACGGAGGGAAGGTAGGAGTAGCTAGTTGAAGGGTTAGTGGTCGAATATTTGAAATATTAAGCTACTGGGCGGATAATACCTTGTGGAGTAACAGTACCGCCTGGCATTGCTGCTCTTTCGGGTTCTCTCATGCTCGTTCTAGGCTCAACGACCTCTGCCTCATTGTATGTATTTCTAAATCCTCCCGATTTTTTGCCCCCCCCGCGTGGACGAAGGTGTCCGGACATCTCGTCCTCGTCTTCTGCCTGATCCAAAGTCTGCTGCTGCTGCTGGTCTACTATAAGAGGCTTTGGGCGTACGAGGCTCCACGGGTTGGTTGGGGAGAAGGGTTGGTTGGTGGAGCGACAGTGTCGAGCATTATATCCCGGTTTTCGACAAGCGGCTGTGCAATTGAATTCCTGACGCTAATAAGCTGTACCACCGGAATTAATGAGTGAATAAGAAAAGGCTATCTTAGCCGCGCTAGTCGCGTGAACAAATGGTGGGGGACAATCTCCCCGCCTTGACTTGTTTCATGTGCGGTCTCATAGAGGATTCCACATACTATGCCTTTATAGCTAGCCATGAGTCGGGGGTTTTTTATTTACGCCTCAAAGGAAGAGTCAGAGATGTAACCAGATGTTTAGTATGACAGTCTTCTTCGGGGTTCGGTGACTGGAGCTTGCTTGCTATTCTCACGATGACGCTTCACAACAAACACCAGATGGCAGGGGAATAAAAGGGGTTATTATGGTTAGGACACAGAAGACTGGCATCAAAAGAAGAAGAAATGCGTAAATATGGAAATAGCATAGTCCAAAGCAGCCATTGATCTCTGAAGTTGAGAAACAAAAAGGATGGCTGTCTGATTTCTGTTGCTTGCTACCGAAATTGCATAACACAATTTCAAATGATGCGGGAATACTGTTTGGCTCTTAATGCGGGTTGGTATTAACAGAGTCTCACAGTATGTCTCGAAAGTTCGGACCAAGCTGGAACCGACTTCTAATGCAAAAATAATGCCCATCCAATGGTTACCTGATAAACGGGGTTTCCCTCCCTCCCAACTACGGAGTTGCTCCTCAACGGGAGCCAACACGAATATTTACCCTTCAACTTCAAGAATAGATGGCTGTTGTGATCAATAATTGAGGGGTTCGATATAGTATGGGCAGTTCTCACCTTCAATTTCGGTTCAAATCAATGACTTCGTGCGGGTTGACTGGGGCACAAAAAATCGATGGAGGATACTATTTTAGAGAACAGGGCATTTCATATAGTAACTTCGAAATGAAGAAAATATAGTAAAGAGGGACAGGTCCCACTTTGGTAATTTTATTGAGCCTTGCAAACCAAAAGAGAGGAGAGCCCCGATACCAGCGTTGTTAATACGCTACCTATCAAGATTTGGTTAATGCTCAGCAAACTTTGTTATGGGTATGGCCTGCATAATCTTCTTCTTAAAGGTTCCAGGGTTGGTGGGGCACTTACTTTGATGGGCGGTGGGGGAAGGTGCGACTGCGCGCGTGCCCAGGTGCCACAGAGGTCGAAAGGCAAATGCGATTTCCAGAACATCAAATCTTACACTATATCACAATGTATTAAAGAGACCGAGTTCATGTACAAAATTCATTGCTACTTGCTATTCTGAGAACGATTGCATCTCTTCAAGAGATTTGAGGCAACCAGCCGTATTTCGGAGAGGTGAAAATTCATATCGAGAAGACACTTCTTGATAACATTTGATCTCTCTGCGAAAACAACAGATTCTCGTACTTTTCACCTTCAAAGGACAACAAAATAACTTTTCGCCTGGAATTGCTTAACCAAATTCTTGCCCAAACACAGTAACTCATCTCTTACTCGGAAACGCCAACCAACTCCATGCTCACCCTCCGTCCACCTAATAATGTCCACAAGGATCCCTGGCATACCCCGCGGTACACAAATGATCAATATGCATCATTCGAAACCATTTGTGGAGACAGTCTCG
The DNA here is from genome assembly GCA_007825345.1 of Lachnellula suecica. NCBI lineage: Eukaryota > Fungi > Ascomycota > Leotiomycetes > Helotiales > Lachnaceae > Lachnellula > Lachnellula suecica. The sequence continues at coordinate 7,260 of QGMK01000479.1, forward strand.
GGCCTGCCGACTTTGACCATAGATGCTGGGGAAGACGATCTGCCAAATGTTCTTATCTGAATCCTCCGTTAAGTCATGACAGCTAACTGGCTCGAAATCCACATTATATAAGAGGAAGTCAAGGATTTCTTGGAAGTCGAGCAAGTCTCGAGGTGCAGTGATTTGGAGAACTCTGGTCTGGTTCTTCCATTCAGGGTGATCCGCCATCGGGGGGCATTTTGCGAGGTTCCACTTCACAATGATTCTTTGGCCGTGGAACCATATACCTTCATGGGAGTAGTAATCACCTCTCTGGACGTACCGCTCTGCCGCAAGCCGGGTCGCAAAGACAAGTCGGCCTGACCGACCAGGGTGTTTGGGTGGCTGGGGCTCCGTCTGGGAGTACTGCGGCAGGTAGAAGAATTAGCGTTGTCCCAAAGTATACAGGGAGGACTTGTAGAAAACAAGATACATATTTAGGGAGTCAAAGTTAATGAAAGTTGAATGCAGCCGGGTTTTCTTACTTGGAATACCTTTCCTCCATGATGTCTTGTAATATCAAGAAAGAACTCTTGTAGCGTAGTCTCGACAGGGAGGTTCTCGATACGAACAGCACAGTTCCGATGTTCAGGCGTATTTGCGCACTCGATGGAGAAAGAGTTTATTTCGCCCTTGTAGTTGTTGTCGAGGGCAATGTTGGCCTTACGCGCCTCCTGTTGGCGTTCAAGAGTCATTGTACGGTCGTATCCCACTACAAATTCAAAGATTCAGTATGCTTTGATAAAGAAGTAAATGGAAGTCTCGGGAGTATTTCAGATTAAGAAGAATTGGGGTATACTGGCTCCCGAAGTTCTCAAATACTCTCTTAAAACCCCGAATGGAAGGGAGGTGTTTGTGGAATATACATACTGCGCTTTCGAGAGCGTTCGAAGGTGTTGTCATGGATGACAATCGGGGTACACGACGTCGGTTGTCCATCACCGTAGCTGGAGGTATCACCTGAGCTACCTGGTGTGAGATGTCTGGCGGATTGACTCTGGTTTGCAATCAAACTGTCGTGGTATTCAGCGCGCTGCTGGTTGTATACCTTCTTGTGCAGATAGTTGTTGTAGAACTCTTCCCCATGTTTCAACCCTTTTGGGATCGCCACAAACTTCTCATTTCCTAGTAGAAAGACATCGAAATTAGACCCTTCCATAACGTTGCCCACTTCTCAGCACATTAGCTAAGCCGTAAAGTACAAGGAATTAACTTAACCCTTTGACTTCATCCACTTATGGTGATCATATTGGCCTTCGTGGTTGTACTCGTAAGCTGAGCAGCAGTTAACAACGTGTTTGTATGTGAAAGTAGTTTACTTACGAATGTTAACCTGGGTAGATTTGGGTCCCTTTAATTTAGCTGGCTTCGCACAAGTCCCGTACGAAGAAGGGGAAGTTGAGAGAGAAGGGGCGTGGGCTCGACCGGCCAGAGCCTCGTCGTAGACGATTTCGCGCTCAGCGCGAACAGGCCGAGGAAGTATTGGAACTATCGGGTCGTGGCGCCAGTTCGTTGTGTTTCGAATGGCATCAAGTCGCTGATAGCGGTCGGGCGAGGGATTTTGTGGCTGGGCCGAGTCCCAGGCAGCGCTGGGCCGCCAGGGGGAAGACATGATGTGCGAGCGTGGCTCGTAAGTAGACAGCAGAGTATGAAGAGATAAGTGAGCGGGGTGTAGATGTTTCGCGTTGCGATCTTGGGTTGGTGTTGATGAGCAGAGGAGTATTGAGGTTGTGGATGGAAGTTTAGTTGTGCAGGCGAGGGTTTGTTTATATAGGACCACTTGGCGACTCGGTGCAGTGACGTCGAGCTGGACGGCGCTTATTGACTTTGGTAATGTTTGCGTCTATCTGGGGTGCGCGTGGGCTAACCAATCGAATTCTGTTGACTCGAGGGATTCAATACTTAACGTTCATGGAACGCTCGAGGCAAAGCGGTGCTGACTCGGTACACTAGGTTGAAATATTGTGAACCATATGCACCCATGGCGAAAATGGAAGACCAAGGCGGGTTCTAGAAGGCAAAAGCAGGCGAAGCAATCGACTCACAGAGCTACATGTGGTCAAATTCTGGATTAAGAAGCCATTGATTCAAAGAGATGAAGCCATCGAACGCGCCCTTCTAATCCAAAGACCGCCTTTGAGACAGATGATACTGAAGAGTGGTGGCTCTGATGTTACGAAGCCGATATGCTCGAAGAATGTAATTTAATGTACAAGTATGCCCCCCATTGCCAGACGTTATACCCAAGGAGCCACGCCCAATATCACCCCCAAACACCTCCCAATCCAAAAATTCCAAGACAAACACCAAGTCCACAACCCAATAAGCTTCCGAACATTAAACGCTAATACTTAGGTGCACAAGGGTCCGCTCCATAGCACACAGTTACCCCTTCTTGTGCCAGATGGTTCCGAATAGCATCGTGACAAGTCTGCGCTTGGCCATCTACACGAGAAAACCCGACCTCAAAAGCCTTCCTGCCGGCGTCAGAAGATTCCACCTCAACGATATTAGCCCATGATATGGTAGAAAATCTCTTGCAGAAAGCAATGATAAATTCGAGACCTATCTTGTCGGCTGGTCCTTCAACTACTAAGACGCGAGAGATGTTCGTGTTTTTGCGTTGTTTACCGTTCTTATTATACCGCATGTAGCAAAGACGACCTTGGAAGTGGATAGTCGTCTGCATGAAGGCTTTGGCAGATTCCGGACTGAAGAAGACCAGATTTGCGGCTTGGGATTGGTAGGTTTCGTCTGGGGCCTGAAAGCTGAGAGACCAGACTTCACCGACAGAAATCTGGTCGAAGACATTTTCGTGTGTGGTATTCGCAGGAAGATTGGTTAGGAATAGGGAGCAGTTCTCGACATCCGGAACATCCAAAGAGGCAGAGTTCGTATTTCCTTTGTATTTCGACATAGGAGCACCTGGCGGACCCTGCAAGGCAAGCTGGTTGCTATGCTGCTGAATCCGCATAGTGTTAGGTTTAAAAGTTTGTTGACGTCTGGTCGGACCGTAAGAAACGATAGTAGTGTCTGGTGGTGAAAGACTTTCGGTCTGTCTAATGGGTACCATCGCTCTGTCGAATATGGGCTTGAATCGGCTTTCAGTGCGGCCAGGCGCAGAAGACGGCAAAAGACGGTGCTCCGTTTCAGGAGTCGCTGGATTCGACGCCAAGGCTGTGATTCCACGGGCGACCTCGTTCCATTTACGGGTTGGCAGACCAGATGAGGTGACAGGGATTGTGGGGGTACGTGTGCAAGTCGGGATAAGACTTTCGAACGTCAGGAGGGAGGTAATCTCGATGAAGTTTGGAGTTTCGCTTGGCGGAGTTATGGTTGGGCCAAACACTGAAGTAACTATTAGCTATTGTTACCAACTTACCAAGACTTGTAGGATGGCATGAAACGTACCGAGAGGATGCGGATTTCCTCTGTGATGCTCGGCCCAGTATTGAGCCGCAAGCTTCAGGTAACTGTCGGAGAGAACGGTATTGTGCCATCCTGATCTGAGAGCAGCGATGGGACCTGGAGGAGGAGTGGAAGAAAAGGGCACCAGTGGTGCGTCGATACCGGCATTCATGTTCCACAGGCGGGCTTGGTCGATCATCATGTCCCAAAGGAGGGCTTGGTCGAAAATCATTGATGGATGTTGGCAGAAGAAGAGCGACGGACCAGGATATGAAGTACTCGAAGCGGTTCCGTGTCGCGTCGTTTAAGTGCAAAAGAAGATGTGGTGATGCGGTAACGTTCTTGGCTCCGAGGCAAAGAAACGTTTTATATACCCCCGTACTTTTATTTTTACTCGCTTAATGTTCAACTTTGTTGATTGAATAGGGGACGTAAACATGACCATGGCCTGAAAGAATATCAAATGAAACATAAGGACAATTCATGATGAGCTTTAATTTCAAATGTTCTGACTCCCACATCCAACAATAGCATCTCTAGCCCATGAGCGCGAAGTCTATCTAGTAGCATTGATCCCCTAAACTCCACAACCTGACAGTAGCCCAGCCGCAATCAGCGATGTGTCCTTCTAAAGAACTTATGAAAACCCCATAAACTCCCTATAAAATCCATGCCCTCAGTCTGTCTTCCTCAACTTGCTCAGAAGTCCGGCTTGTCAACAAGAACATAACATCTGCAGTTAGGAAGAATACAAAAAGTTTGTACAAAGCAGGTTTTACTGCTCCAAAGCCATCTGATTGGGTGCTGAACAAGGATCTTCGCCATAATAAACGTCGATGACACCCTCCATCGCTGGGTCTGCATTGATCGCCTGGAAGCAGGTCTGCGCTTGACCATTGATCCGTACAAAGCTGAAGACCATGATCTCCCTTCCAAGTCTATCGCACGTGGCGTAGTAGACTACGTCCCAATTAAAAGTTGAGTACCGAGAAAAATACTCCTCCCAAAACTGTGGCGTCATGATGTGAGTGGGCCCCTCTACCACTAAAATGCGAGAGTAGGCTTCGAGGTTACGGCGATTACCATATCGGTTATATCTGACACCGAGACGACAACCGTGGATCCAAATATCGGCATTTATGAATGCATGCGCCCCCTCTGGATCCATGAACACAAGCTTGGCAGCCTGCAGTCGGTGTGCTCTGTCAGGGGCGTTGATATGGAGCGCAAATACGGCCCCGGCCTGGATCTGAGCAAAGATATGCGAGTAGGTAACACCCAGAGGAATGTTTGTCAGGAAGAGTGAGCAGTTTTCTGAGTCGGCAAGTCCTGTTGTCTGTGCGCGGAAAGATCTGGAGTTGCGGTCTCCCATGTACGCTGCGTTGCTTGGCCTGAGTCTCTGGGCGATGCCTTGTCGTTCAAGAACCATATGAGTAGCTCTAAATCTTTGTGGAGACTGAGACGACCGGAAGGCTAAAGTAGTGGGATGTGCGTTGGCTAGCTGTGTATTGTTTTGGACACGATGGATAGCAGCAGCGACAGTGTCATCAAATTCGGTTCGAGCAGCTATTCTCGCGAGATAGTGCGGCTCCTGTGGTGCAATGGAATTAGTGGCAGGCGCAGTAGCTCTGGCAGTATCTTGAGTAGGGGACATGGTGCGTTCCCGCGCCACCGGGGTCAGGGTCCTGGATATCGCGATCGTGGGGGCTGAGCGGCTCTCCCCAGAGAACAGACGGGTATTTGCAAACAGACGCATGAACCGGCTGGTCTTGGAGTGCGTAACTGGCACTGCACGAGAGTCAGCTCCTATCTTCTGAAACTAGGAGTTGGGCAGAGCGTACTGAGGGTCAAAGGGCTGTCAGCATACAATGCTTCCCATCGCTTGGCGTCACTCTCCTCTTTCTGGGACGGGGACATCTCGAAGCAGCGTGCTGTGCTGGGTATTGTGTGTGGTGGTTGCCCCAGTAGTACGGAAAGGCTCAAGGCGGTTGCATATGATTGTGTATCTCCATAGTGGGACATCTTGAGATGACTTGAATGTAGAATGTAGAATGAGAAAGGGGGACCTGTGGATGCTGTGATGGAAGGCGTTGCAGTATGGATATTGCTTAGGTTGTGTTCGTAAAGTGTAAGATGGCAAGGTTGACGAACGGAATCCTCGGTCTATGCCTCCTTATAAGTTCCGCCAACTCGTCGTATGTCCTCGCTTAATTTCCAACTCCACGCATTGAATAATGTATGTTATCGCTGCCCGGAGCCTGCCTTCTAGAACTTCCGTAGAACATCAGCTAGGCGAGGCCAGGCTAAGCTTGCAATGAGTCCATAGAACAACGAAGAAACATTCCCCACAAGGAGAACAGCCTTCCTACAGATAAGCTATATAGCTGGTGAGAGCTTGAAATCGACCCTGGGGAAATGCTGTGGACTTTCCAACACGTCTTTCATCAAGAACCACCCTCCACGACGTGCGGTGAGCCGGTATATAGGGCTCACCGTTGCAGCGAGTCAGCAAAGTTGAAGCCAGAGCATCAATGTCATGAGACTGTCTTGACCGGCTATTGCAATTTGCAAAATCAGTTGACCGAAGGCAAAGAGGAAAGCTTGAGACAGCCGAACTTAGCACAGAAGAAAGGCACACGACGGCAGCGAGGTATGCGTGTGTCCCCAGCAAAAGATACAACTGTCTAAACCCATAACCATAGCCATCAGCTCAGACACACGAGTTCTCATTCGGTGGGCTCAGCTTTGATCTGAACATCATTCTCTACGAGAACGCCGTCAATCTCTTTGAGCAAGATAACATCATCTCCCGTATCCTCTCTTTTGATGTCAACGATGTCGATGTTCCCGGTGCCTCTTCCTGGTATCGGTTGCGCCAGGATAACTGTCTCTATACCAGCTGGACTCATATCTTCAGGCCCCATCGGCAGGGCATCGATATCGATCTCCATATTCAGCAAACTCTTGAGAATGACTTCACTGCCAGCTTTGCTCATAACCTCGTTCGCATGTTTGCAACTCTCGGACGTCACACATTCCAGACAGCCCTCGTGACAATGACAAGCCTCGACTCTGCGCACAGCTTGCTTCAAGAGCAAATCGATGTACTCAAACGCCTTCGTACTGATCCCGGAGCCACCTGCTCCCCCTTTGGCATCGTAGAATGTCAGGCGTGCTGGGCGTTTACGAGCGGTCTCTTTCTGGGCAAACTCCTTCTGGGCGACTTTGCATTCTGTCCGCACGTCACCGGGCATGCTGACAACGAAGTTGGGCATGAGACTGAGCACCGCGTGCTCTGCTGCGTGGATTGCACCTGCGATGTTCAAATGTCGGTCCTGCAGTATGTCCAAAGCCTGCTTGGGCACATCCAGCCACATGCCTTTGCTAAATCTGATGATAGGGGGGTTGTCAACCTGAACGGCATCAAGGATTCGCCGTTTCTTGTCGACCTTGAAAAATCCATAAACGTTTTGTTGGATCTTGATTTGGCCATAAAAAGCTTTCGAGAGGGACTTGGGGATACGGCAGATAGCTTCGGTCTCGATGGGATCAATGTCGGTGTAGTCTCGCTGCTGGGTCGTCCAGTCTACTTTGACAAGTTCAACCTTAGCAATCTTCCGTTCGGGATTGAACTCCTTAACCAGGTATGAGTTGCCTTGGTGAAGGAAGATCCCACCATCGTATAGAGTGAAGAATGCTCGAGAAGCTTCGAGCTCTTCCAAGACGGTATTCTTGCCATGGCTGATATCCACGATAGCAAAGTGCTCCTCCTCTGTCTCTCGGATCGCAACAAATCTGGAAGGCACAGGACGAAATCGGTCATGGCAATGGAAGAATCCCAGCGCGTCCTTTTGCAGCCGGTCTTCTGCAACTTCCCCCAAAAGTTTCCCGAAATATACAGAGTCCTCGTCTGGGCGAATGGGCATCTCGTATGCTGCACATTGAATGTGGCCTTCCAGTACAAGCATATTCTGTAGGTCAACCTGAAGTTCACAATTGGGCTTGGTGAAGATTTCATCAGGGTTCTGCATGTAGTATTGGTCTGTCGGAAAACAGTCTCCTACGAGAACGGACAAAGAATCTTTGTTTCTTCTGCCGGCTCGGCCACTCTGCTGTCGCAAATTTGCAATGGTGTAAGGAAATCCAACGGTAATCACAGCATCTAGAGATCCAATATCAACACCGAGTTCAAGGGCTGTGGTTGCGATGATGCCCATTAGCTTCCCTTCAAACATCTCACTTTCGATCCGGCGCCTATCCTGGGGAGTGTAGCCACCTCGGTAGCCCATCACTCGAGCCATGCATTCGGGTCGTTCTAAGGTGAGAAGCTCTTGCTTTACCGCCGCAACTAGAGCCTCACAACCTTTTCTGACTCTACAAAATGCTATAACTCGGACGCCTCGCAAGATCAGTTGGCAGAAAAGACGCGCCGACTCGGCCATCGTGTCTCCACGACCGCTTGAAGGATCTGCGGGGTCTTTGAAGGGAGTGTTCCAGCAGAGGAACTCTTTTCTTCCAGACGGAGAGCCGTCGAAATCTGTCATCCGAACGTTCTCAATACCGAAAATGGTCTTAAAATGTTCTAGTGGGTTCGCCACCGTTGCAGAGCAGGAAATGAATTTGATGTGGCGATTTCCCACCGCGGCGCAAACTCTCCTCAAACGCCGCATTATGAGGGCAACATGTGACCCAAACAATCCATTGTAGACATGAATCTCATCAACTACTACATACTTCAAATTCTGGAGAAAGGTCCGCCACTTCTCTTCTTGCGGCAGGATTGTGATATGCAGCATATCAGGATTTGTGAAAATGATGCGGCCCTCATCTCGAATTAGATTCCGATCGACCATCGCGGTGTCTCCATCGAATGTCTCCACTACGGCCTCCTCGAGACCTGTCATGAACCTCATCATTTCCTTCAGACTTCTCCTTTGGTCTTGTGCCAGAGCTTTAGTGGGAAATATATACATTGCTCTCGTATTGTGGTCCTTTTCGAGTTCGTGAAGAACGGGAATTTGGTAAATCAGGGACTTCCCCGAACTCGTCGAGGTAGCAACGATGACATGAGAGCCATCATGAAGATTATTGATGGCCTCGGCTTGATGGGCATACAGTTGAGTGATCCCCTTGGTATTATATAACGCGTTGACCAAGTCCTGGCTCAACCGGAAGTTCAAGTCGCCGTAGATGGCTTCTTGGGGATCAAAGACTCGGTGGCCGTCAGGGACGATTTGTCCTGTATACCAATCGCTCTCTTTGATTTCTTTAATAATTTCTGGTATGGAACTTCGCTCCGTCGGTATTGATTTGGGTAGCATACTGAACTCTGGTTTGGGCGTGGTGCTTCTCGAAACACTTGGAGCCGGAATATATGCTTCGGACTCCTCTCTCAATGTCTCTTCAGGATCCGTTTTATCAGCCTCGCAACGGTTGAGGAAAGCATTAATAGCATATCCAAACTTGGTATTGCGTTTTTCGATGAGACCCATCAGCTGTTTCTGGCTGAATACCGGCATCTTCAACTCTTCGTCCTTGAGTTTTCTGGTGGCTCTTGTAGCTTCTCCAGTCTTCTTGTCCTTGACCTGACGTTTCAAGTCACCGTCGACAAACTCGAAGTACAGCACTTCTTCTCCGTCTCCCGTGATTCTGTCTCCATGACCGAGCCCTTCGTTTCCAGTGATGCCCCCGACGGAAGCATCGGATGGCGGAGCCGGAGCAAACCAATCTTTTGGCTTCCCTCCTCGAAACGTGTCGTCTCGTTCCGAGCCCCGCACATCGACCTGCAGCATTGCTTCATCCACATAGGCAAAGTTCATCCCGCCAGGCCGGAGGGCTACAATCTGCGCCACCTCTTCAATTCTAAGGTTTCGCTTTATATGCCCTTCCACAGCAGTCTTTATGGTTTCGAAGGTGGTGATGACTTGTTTTCGGGTGGTGCAGAAGGTGAAGACAAGATTTAACGCTCGGTGTGTCTTTTCGAGCGCTTGAAAGGATGATGGCCATGGAATGGCACTGGTGACCGGGACTGAGCCCGAGGAGGCATTTCGAGTGAGTTTAGGGGGTTGCTTGGACTTTGTGACGCGCCGTGGCTTTGTTCCACCGTCATGACTCTTGGTTGGGACTGTGGAGGTGTTTGAGGAGGCTGCTTGGGCGGGTTCGGATCCGGAGGGGTCATCTGGTGGTGAGCTGTCTTCGGCGTCTTTCCGTTTGCGCTTTCGAACTATCTTGTTCGAAACAGTAGCAGCTTTGAGCCCTGCCATTGTTGCGGGAATACCTTCAGCATGGGTGTAGTTTGAGGAGCTGGTGGGGTTAGGATTTAAGGAGTCATTGACGACATGATTTTGAAGTCGCGTATAAAGAGAAACGCGCTATCCACGTGTTCACGTGTCGAACCTAAAATGTAGAGTGATTTTTTTTAGAAAGCCTCTAAAGTTGGGATGTTGCTGATTTATTGACGTCTCTTGTCTGCAGTAGGTTGTAATTATTTTCAGGGGCCGCCTAAGAAGAGACTGAATCGGGTCTCGCGACTAGTCTTCTTCGATTCACATCCTTTGCTTACATCACGGTACCGTATAAATCTCTGAACACTCCCATGGGGGGAAGGCTTTTTTTAGGGTCCAGGATAGGCTGGGACCTGGGGCTATAAACAAGATAGGGGAATAAATCTTTAGAAAAAAAATTTATAAAATAGGGATTCTACTTTTTTCCTAATTTTTGTTTGTCCCTTTTTATTTATAGTTTTATATTTTAATATTAATTATTCTTAGACCTTTTTTATTTATATGGCCCTACAATTCATATATTAATATGCAGACTTTTCTCTTTCAATTTTTATACCCCTATGGGGGTATAATAATTTCATAGGGTCCAGGAAGCAATAGGACCTGGGACTATTTATGGGGTAGGGGTTTATTAAGGGATGGGGGTGTTCAAAGATTTATATGGTATTCTCAATCGATCACTTAGTGTTCCATAAGACTATATAACATAAGAAAACTGCCATTATGTTTCGTTTCATGATGTGAAAGTAAAACCCAGGTTAGACGAGTGAACGTCTGCATTCGTATTCAATTTTTTCATTGTTAAATTTAGCCTACCCCAGTGTTGCCTGCAGCTCCTTCTCCAAAACAAAGACAGAACGCACAGCGTGTACTAAGACACTCAATCTTTCACTGGTACTTTCTTTTCGAGATCTGACCCGCCTCAAGTTGAAGCCAAGTCATAATACCGACTTATCACCCAATCCTACAGAGCGTCAAAATTCTCCGCCTACGAACTGATTTACTCCGATCCACCACGACTTTCGGGATTCTAGGCTATAGCTTCTCAGATGCTGCATTTCCAATCAGTTCCTTACAGACATGCGCTTTAGGAGTATGTACCAGGTCTTTGGAAGCGTGCTCTTGCACCTGTCGTGCGCCATCCAGACGCTGCACGAACCAGAACGGATGGCCTGAATAAAGTTTTCTTTTGGCAACAACAGGTGCGTGTATTCCGCAACTTCTCTCAATATTGCAGTCTATGAAGTAAATGTATGTTCTGGTATTACGTCATCACGACATAGAATTATTACCTGACCATTGATGGCCATACGACCCGGGTATGCTGCTACATCGGCAACATCTCGATCCTCAATGGCCATTACAGCAGCGCCTTGCCAGATACACCCCGCTGCAGCTACCTGCCAGTCTGGTCTGTTTTCAGCGCGAACAACTCCCAATTTGCCAGTGATCATGAACTCATGCATTAGCAAGAGCTCACTCCGCCGGATCACGACAAAATCACTGGTTGCAGAACCCTCCAAGTTCGAGGCATTGCCCCCATCATGGTGCCCTGCACGTAACGAGCCATTTGGACCCCGAAGTCCCCGGAACGTGAGCAGATTTTGAAACACCTTTAGCGGGTTGAGTTGCAGAACAACATCGCCATGGCTCCAAGCGCACAATACAGCTGACAATGTTCCACTTCCAGACTTGTAGGGTTCAAGCGTGAATAACAAATGAGCGCTTGTCTCTTGGGGCCTTGAGCCTTCCAGATGATGGTTGCATGTTAAAACTGGTTCCTCTTTGTTAGTGGCAGGATCCGCTGCATTTATCATGCCGCAGGTGTCTCTTGGGAGTGTTGCCGCGGACCCAATATGAAAGGACATCAATCCCTTGGTAATTCCGCTAGAGGCGATTTTTCTGGGGTCTCGAAGAATATCCAAAATGATTGTCATTTCCGGACATACTATTCCAACGACGATTTCATCTACAATACGGAAGTTATGCGACCTTGAGCTCGAGCCGCCCCATATGCATGCTGCACCCCATAAGACTTCATGTGGGCGAACTCCACTGGATACCATCTCGTATGAAAAATCGATGAGGTTCAAGGCCGTTGATGATATTGTGTTTCGGAGTTTTGCACAGTCTGGGGTCCACGCGTAAGTCGAAAGGCGGGCGTCTTGACCATTCGAAAATAGTTTCTTAATACAGCCGACGGCATATGCAACATAGATAAAATCCATAGACTTCTTAAATGTACTCTCACTCAAATGATCATAATTGGAATAGTCAAAAACAGCATGGAAAATTGCAGCTGCTGTTCGGCTCAAGGCGTTTCGAGCGTCACTTCGAGAGAACAATTTGTCCGCCCGAGAGGCTATTTGAGCGACGATTCCCAGTGTAAATGAGTCTCTATGCAAACATAAACGCATGCCTTGTTCATCGCCATAAGTCGTCATCCAGGTAGAACTTTGGCCTAAATTTATACTTCGGTTCCAGAGGTCTAGAGCTTCATTTGGCGCCAAAGTACAACCAATCTGCCGGCATACTATCAAAGACAGCTCTGCAGCACCCCCATATATAGGTAGCGTCTCTGGGGACTTGTCTGAGTTTTCATTGAAGTCCATGGGAACCTTCAACTGGTGGGAAATGGATGTTGGTGGCTCTTTCAACCACAATGTTACAGTGAAAGGCTCGTCATTAGTCAACCGTGGTCTAATTGCTGGGATATTTATCATTCCCGACTCTGTTTGACACTCGACTGAAAGATTTGCACCGTTCGCAATAGCGGCTAGAGCAATCATTGCAGAGCCTGCAGACATAGTGTGGAATCGTGGAACCGAATCCTCTTTATCCGAAGTCTGCCCTCCAAGAAGCCGTTGAAGAAGTCGATGGTAATCATCCTGGGCATATCTCGTTGACGAGCGTAGAAATTCTGCACCTCCAACAGCACTGGCAAGAGTGCTCATCCAGTGAAGACAATTTGAGTGCTGATCGGAGTCCGAATCTGTATCCCTGACTGCATTGACGAAGGATCTCATCACATGTCGAAGAGAACACGGAAGTGATCTTCTCTTGGAATCGTTCGCAGCATCTTCCAAGTCACCCCCTGCCACCATTTGGTACTCTCCTTTCAACAAGCGTTCAACATATTTGATGCTGTCGCTCGCTGTTTCCACATAGCGTACAATAAGAACGATGAAAGTTGCGACACCCTCGATTGAGCTGATGGAAACCCCTGGAATGGTGTTCTTGCAACCAATTCGACGCTGATTGTCGCCCAAAACGGTACCACGGCGGCTTAGACTGACATCTTCTAGCCATTTCGGAGACCTTCTGAATCGAATCCCATACTGCGTTGCTAGCGCGTCGAAAATAGCAGCATCGGCTTGTCGAGTAAACAGTGTCCCAACAGCCTTGCCTACGGCAATTGAGGAAGCGAGTTCATTTACCCCCAACTGAGTCTGAAGTATTTGCCCAAGAGTGGAAAGAGTCAGAGTCATTTTGAGAGTAGATTTCGACGAGAAGATATACGGTTTGTTCGCTAGACAAACAATGTGCGCCAACGTGAAAAGAGGCCGAACAAAATTTGGAGTCAGAACTCTTAAAAAATCATCAAGCGGTGGCTGACTGCATGACGCAAATCTGCCTATACAGGTGTATATATGTGAGGGACGCCTGGTAGGGCTGACTCCAAGGCTTCCCTGCTAGACCGAAGAAAAATAAATATAAATTTTGCAAGATACCTCACTATTTGATCTATCTAATTATGCAAACGCGTAATTTCCGATGCTTTTCCTACATCTGTAAAACCTTCGGACTCGGGTACAGTTTTTGCTCAGATACATGATTTTGTGTAGGGTCAGTGTGAAGCAGGCACTTACCAATTTGAGGTGAGGAGAAATGAGAATTTCTAAATTCCCCCACTAATATCCCATTTTCTCCCCCGCGGATTGGGCTGCTATCACGTCAAAAATCAGGTTTACAAACAAGCGAGAGTGTTCATTCGCTGTACTCTAGCATTATGTCTCAAATATTGGTACCTAATGAGGACTTGTGCAGGCGCCACAAATCGGCCGGAGTCCGCCATCCCGCCGACGACATCGACACATTTATGCCTAGACTAACCTAGTTGAAATGACCCATAAATAGACAAAACCCCAAAACAATCCAAAAAGAGGATTGATTAATCTCAAAAGCTGATTAAGAAACCGAGTCTGGGTTTCGGAAGGCCTGAGGAGATGAATCGATTTTAGATCAGATAAAAAAGGAAGCCACTGGGCTCTGCAGCCTTGTAATTAAGTAGGTAGGCGTAAGGAGGTCAATTATGTTGTTAATTCGATTTTCTCGGAAATATACTTTTGCCTGAGCCAAAGGTTGCGCTGAAGCGGGAGCCAGTAGTTAAATAAGATGATGGCAAAGAAGAAAACTAAGCAAGGGCACATCAACAACTCTCCCTCCAATACCCCAACTTCAATGAAAATGCCCCTCATGCCCGCCCTCCCTCTTCGAAACCGTCGCATTCGGCGCCACACAAGTCTGATAACCGATCGTGGGACTGACTCCTTCAAACACCCATTCGGACACGGATAACTCTGTATGTCTCATCAGTACATCTCTTATCCGTACCTTCCAAAACTCACCTCATTATACTGCCATGAAAACAACGGATCCGTCTCATTCGTCAGGATCTGGCCCAGCATACTAGTCTGGAAACCAGGCAGCTGTCTACTCTGCTGAAACACATCATATGAACTCATCGTCATGACGCCCCAGCCGACGTTGTAGTTGTGCTGGATTGTGGTGCCGTATATGTACTCTTTTGAAAATCAGCATTGCCCTGGAGAAAGAGAGAAAGGGTGAGAGGAAAGAAACCTTTGAATCCAGACCAACGAATAGCACTAGCACACATCGGACAGCTCTCCGCATTCGTATACAGGGAGAGCTCACCCCATGCGGCGTATATTTCTGTGGGCGTCATGTTGCGCGCGGCGAAGACGGCGGTGCAGGCGTTTATTGCTGAGATCTCTCCGTGGATACTATAAACGCCATCAGCCCCCGAGCAAGTTTTAAGACTAAGTGATGCTTACGTCGGATCGCCAGTCCTGAAACTGGCACCCTTGCATACAACCTCGTCGGCGGTGCGGTTGACGATAATGGCGCCGAAGGAGGCGAAGGGACAGGGGCCGCTTTGCTCGTAGAGGGCTTCATTTGTCTGACGAGCGTTAGTTCCATAAGGGAAAGGAGGAAAGGAAATGATGTACTAGGCGCATGTATTTTACTCGTGTAGAGTAGGGGATGCTATTTACGATGAGACCGCTCATGTCTTGGTCATCGTTTGCGATTATGAGGCCAGCTGATGAGGTGGATGCCAGCAGCCCGATTGTGAGGAGAGACTTGAAAGAACTTAAAGAAAACATAGTGAGAGTTCAATGGAGAGCCAAGAGAACAATTGAGGAGTGAGATCATTGGGCAGACTGGCTTGAATTTAAGTACCTCTTAAATCCCATCCAACTAGTAGCTGATAGCTTGGCGATTCACTCTGGTCAACCGTATACCCCTGAACTTTTGATGCGATATATCACATTCGCTATCTCGCATGCTTTAGTTTTCACTCACACCGCCGTGACTGTCGGTTCATTGCCCGTTTTTAAATCCTTCAAAGCAATACTTCTTATCTTGAAATACTCCGCCAGAACAGACCCCACTTCTTGACACCATAAGTGGGATCGAAGCTCTTTTCAACCGCGATGTCCAATCGTTCGGGTACCTCGTTACATGACAGCATGCATTGCCAAGAGTGGGTTGACGGGGAAGAGGCTCTTATCGGATCCCATGTCCATGGTACTGGAAAAGCTGCAGGGACCGTGGCCAGACTTCGAGTTGTCTGTTCTGGCTCGGACCGAGAGAATCTTGTGATGGACCTTGCAACCTCAGCTAATACTCTTGAGCTTCATTGGAAACTGATTCAAGTTTGAATCACGTGCAAACTTTGAGGATGCGCATTGTTCAAAGTGAATTAGAGAAACTCTTCCGGAAAGGGATATAAATGAACACTTCTCATCATTACTAGGAAGGTATCGGGAGCACTACTCGGGATGAAAATGCTCCTAACTTTGAAGTCAAGCACTTTCCCGGACTTAAGACCCGATACAACACAGATAACCAGTAATACTCAGCCTAATATGAACGACAAAATCTCAGAAACGCAGGCGGCATGGCAGACTATTCCGTTGCCGTCAAACACAAACTTGCTATCAACTCGACATTCATTTGTTCATCCTTCTGATGAAATGGCTACCTCTCACCGACAGAAGCTCCTTGAGAGTAGCATCGTTCCTTAGATACTTTGAGAAAAATAAAACGCTTCGAAGAAAAGTCCTCCGAAATGTCTCTTCCGGACAGACATGTAAGGGCTCAATCTTACCTACCTTTTGTCTATGGAGAAAATCCATCGGTTTTTTTGACCAATGTATAACAAAAACCCAAGGTGAATGGATTATTGGTTCCAAAGCGCCAGCAACTTGTCTCATTATTAAGAGTCAGAAAGGTTGGGAGAATGAGCATTACAAACCAATCTTCCAAAGCTGGAGCTCGCAGCAAATAAATCCATCGTATCCCATCCACCAGCACAAGGACGGCGATTTCAGCAACGTTGAGGCTCAAACACGGAGACCGCGCAAGCAAAAAAGCACCATTGCTCAGAAAGAACTCCATTGCGTTGAATATCTGCATAACAGCTTCCGTACCGAGGCTTTTCTAGCTACTGAATCTTCGTTTGTTGTCAAGGACAAACTTGCTGTCAACTCAGCGTTCATTCGATGACTTGAACAAGAATACGAAGGCCGCGGTCAAAAGTTTGGAGAATACAGGGGTCTAAGCCTGTAAGGCCCTATAAGCAAGATTAAGACCTATAAATCAAGGGACC
>QGMK01000480.1:0-23831 GCA_007825345.1 Lachnellula suecica
CCTCGCGACCCTGTCCCTCACCTCCGCCACCGCGCTGCCCTCCCCCCAGCTCACCGAGCGCGCAACTGGCGCCTGCGGTCAGGACTCCTACAACACACAGTACTACTGCATCATCGCAGGCGTTGCAAGTAGCCCCTTACTCACAAGTCACGCGGTGCTAACCGAGCTGTAGTCCTACAATTGTGCCACGGGATCTTGTCAGAACAGCAACGGGCCGTGCAGTGGTTCTGATGGCACTTATGAGTGCCCTGCTTAGGGGGAATTGGAGTCAAGGGGCTGGGTTGGGGAAAGTGGCGATCACGTGGTTTGTCTCCGACTCGAAACTCTGTCCTTGAACCACGTACCATTGAGAGAAAAGAGTTGGCAACCTATACATTCGTTACCTTTGTAAATCATTCTTGTTTATGTTAAGCTTCGTGTACCCAGAGCTTGCAGCAGAAAATTCAGAAACAGATTGAATCCAAATATGAGTCTGATCACAACCCCGCTTGAGGTCTATCACAAACATGAACTCACAACCTAGCAAAGAAAACCCGTGAACAGTGATTGTAATCTTCTTAATATTAGGATTATCTAAACTATGCCATTATGTAGCCTATAAGCACCGCCAGAGCTATGTCCAGAAACAAGCCTTCCACAGGCTTGCGTCTTCCTCGTGTCTCATTAATCATGAGGTAAGGATGCCCTCATTGCATCGGACACGTATATTAAAAAGTTGTAATCCAGCGGCCTGCAAACAGGTGCTTGTAAGGCTTTATATCAAGAAATGAAGTTTCGTGTCTGTCGAAGTGTCGCAAATGTATTATGCGTAATGTGTGTATCAGGTCGCTAAAAGCAAAGGAAGCCGCCCATACGCCGTCGCTTAGGAGTTGTATCGAATCGCTTAAACAAATGCATGCCGCAAGATGAAGATCGAAATGATTATAGGAAGTATGCGACAGCAAGTCCGAGAACAGCCAGTGCACCGCTAGCGGAATTGGTGATTGCACCACCGGTGAAAGTAGCTGGTGCAGTGGTCGTGGGACCAACGGGAGTAGCAGTTGGAGAGCTGCCAGATCCACCGTTTCCAGCTGCGCTGGTCACGGTTCCGTTGCTCGAGCCGCCATTTCCGCTTCCGGTGGGAGACAGACCAGCCGAGACTGCAGAGCTCGCGGTACCAGATGGGTGGAAGACGCTTGAAACGCTGGTGGCTGGGACGCTGGTTGCTGGGACGCTGAGATATAAACAGAGGACAGCGTGCTTTCTGGGCAGTATGTTGTTGTGAAAGTCTCGGTGACTGTGACTCCTGCGGAAACGTAGACGGAGGTACCGGTGGCAGTTGTAGTTGTCGAGCCAGTCAGGGTCGCGGCTGAGCTGGTGGATGTGATGGTCGGCGAAAAGGTTGCACTTGAGGTCGATGTTGCAGAGGAAGAGCTGGTCAACACTTGTGGGGTGCAAATGGCGGCAGGGATGGTGAAAGATGCGCCATTATCTGGGTAGACGACGCAACTAGATCTGTTAGTGACTGATGGAAAGCACAGAAGCGTAGACTCACTTCTTCTCACAAGACGCATCACCGGCATCGAACGCAGTCTCGTAGCATTCACCATAAGTCACCTCGAACGGTGGCTCTCCAGCGAGGTTGTCGCTGCAGTTGGCAGCCTCTCCAACTCCATCCGTGCAACGAATGATGATGGGACTGCCCAACGAAGGCGAAACACAGTAGTTGCCGTTTGGGTTCGGCCCAGTGCAAGTGATCACGCCGTTCGGCCCGCTGTGGCAAGTTAGCATGAGATGTTTTGCTAGAACGAAGACAAGACGGACATTGTGATCGGTGACTGCCCATTGGCAACGGCTGCGGAAGCTGCGAGGATGGCAGTTGTGTA
Organism: Lachnellula suecica; assembly: GCA_007825345.1. Taxonomy (NCBI): domain Eukaryota; kingdom Fungi; phylum Ascomycota; class Leotiomycetes; order Helotiales; family Lachnaceae; genus Lachnellula; species Lachnellula suecica. The sequence continues at coordinate 1,866 of QGMK01000480.1, forward strand.
CTTCATTTTGACTGGAGTTGAAGTTTGGTGTGAGGAAGAACGAATGTTGATCGGTGGAACGACTGGGATTTGTTGTTGTTGCAAGGTGAACGACAGTGGTTGGGAGATGGACAAATTATTGGGAAAGTGTGAGGACTGGGTTGCGATTATATTAGTGTGATGAAGAAAGAGCTTTGGGAAGGAACTGGTCAGTCTTTATATCGCGACTTCCGGCGCCCGAGTTCCAGCAAAAATAAGGTTGCGTGACAACATGGCAAGCCAACATGCAGGCACAATCAGCGGTATTCCAAAATTGGAAATTTTAGACAGCAGGGGAGGAAGCGACCAGAAGCAGGGGGGCAAGATGAGGCGCAGCACAGTCAGCACGAGGTCAGCTCACCCAAACAACACAACGTTTCTCTCGGACACTCCGCTGCATGAGCAAAACAGTACGATTTTGAGGCTAAAGTAGGATTCAACTTTGAAGCCCAGCTGCTATTCTTGGTGTCTATCCCACTCTTTGGGCTTGTCGCCGCAACTCCAAAATCGTCGTTGAAATCATCTCGCGATGCGCAAGCTTGTACCCGTAACAGGGACTGTACGAAATACCTAGGTATGATATACGAGATCACGGTCCATATGTACTGACAGAGTGGTCTTCTTGCTGATTTTCAAGTCATAACGCTCGTAACTGGAGATGAAGTGATGTTACTCCGTGAGTCGGATGTCATTCTCGCTTCAGCGGAGACTTTTGATCGTGGCTGAAGAGCCAAATGATCTCATGCCTGCGCCACAGACCCCCCTTTTAATGGCACCACGCGGGCTACCGGCGATGGATGGGTCGAGCAATAGTGGCGTGTAGTCGCACCCGTTTCTCATCAGAAGTTCCTTTCCAGCGTGTACATCTTTTACAAAACATCTTCTCTTCTTAAGGAGCTCTTCTTCCGTAGTAAATTGCTTCAAATTTCCTCTTCACCGTATTAAGCAGCTCTGCGGCGAAGCTCCCCGCTGCAAATCAATAGCCTTACGCCACACCCCGCAATATTTCGTATCCCATCAAAGACACCGCATCCCATCGCACATGATGTACGAATCCGTGGTAAATTTCACTCTGGACACAATCTGCCCCTGGTATGCTGGCCTCCAACTTCCAAATATTCTTTTGATCTCGTTCGGGCCCCTGCAGGTGATTACTAAATACGAGAATGACTGATGCTGACGAGATTTCAAAGGACATATTTAGCGAAGAAGAGGCAAGTAAGCACCTACATATTGAGAAGTCATCACTAACCTCAGTGACGTTACATAGGCTAGATGAAGGTAAGCTTTCTCACCCTGGCTGATGCTGAGCCTCAGTCTGCACAACCTTCGACGGAAGGTCATGTGACTTTGGCTTTCATCTTGCCTGTCACTCGCCGACGAAGACTCCAAGAGAATCAACTAGCTAACAAATGCAGCTCTCCGTCGCGTACGCGAAACTGATGCCTCCGACAAAGTTACCTTCACCATAAAATACTTCCCCTATCAACTGTACCCCGAAGCCAGCCAGGAAGGCGAAGGCAAATACGAATGGTACAAGAAATCCAAATATGGCGACTCCGAAGATAAAATGAAAATGTACGTTACGCTTATGACCGCATACGGAGTATCGGCCGGCATAAACTATAAGTTTCATGGCATAGTTGCCAACACTTTGCCTGCGCACCGCGTGATCCAGCATTTTCAGGAAACCAAGGGTCCGGAAGTCGCCGACAAGCTCGTGATCTCGCTTTACCGACAGTATTTCGAGGAAGAGAAACACCCAAGTAGTCAGGAGACGCTACTTGCGGCTTGTAAAGAAGCGGGTATCGATGAGAAGGAGGCAAAGACTGTGGTTGAAGACGAAAGTGAGGGGTTGATGGAGACGAAGATGCTGATTCGGGAGCAAGTCAGTAATGGGGTCGATTCTGTCCCAGTCATTACATTTGAGGGGATGAGGAGGGATGTTACTATCACGGGGGCAAACGAGGTTGAGGATTACGTGAAGGCTCTGCAGCAGATTGTCAAGGAGAGTAGCTAGACTACTGGCCTTCTCCAAATGGGGAACGCGTTGGAAATGTTCTGTCTTTTCCCCCGGCTTAGAAGTGTTGCGATTTGAATTGAAAATATTTTTATGTTTGAAGTATCAACAATCTTCAGACCACGCTATTTGTTGTTCTGGATTAATTTGCTCGGCATTAGCCATCCTTCTCCACTGTCGAAGAATAATTTTCAGATCGAAACATAACGAAAGACTCCGGCATTGGCGAAAAGTCCCCCTCAGTCCCCAACCCATCTTCTCCAATATACTCCTCATGAAACAAAAAGCAAGTCGCGCAGACTAAGTCTGCTGGTTCATAACAGTGAAGCCATACCCGGCCCTGAGCTCTGTATAGTAGCGTAGCTGCATCCAGGAAAGGATCTACCCCTATCGTTTCAGCCCACTTCCGCATATGCTCCTCGCAAGATTCCAAAATATCATCTTCAGTTTCGCGGAAGAACTCTTCGTCGACGTCAGACTCTCCATCTGATCTATCGTCGGAGAGGACCGGTCGGATTGTAGCTCCAGTTTTCACGAGGAATTCGGTGCAAGAGCAGTGAAACTTGTGGCCGGTTTTGATGCATTCGACAAATGCAATCCAAGCAGGCGCAACTAATCCAACGCCCAAACGGCTGTAATCGTCTCCGCATGATGAACAACACTTGACGTTTTCCGGGCTCTTGCGTTCTCCTTCTTCCCGGTGCCTCATAGATTCAAGCATGAAACTCTCAGTCCAGTTCATTTTCACCAAAATATCCTCAAGCTCGATACTAACAAATGCTTCCACTTTGTCGATATTGTCCGGTAACGCCAGAGACCATGTAGTATAAATGACTGGTAACGCCTTCACGAAATGGCTTGGTGTGATATCATCTTCTACCCAATCGAATCCCCCCAAGTGGAGGAAACGTCCAGCATCGGTAACCATAGGCAGCAACTTTCGTTGACTAGCCCTAATTGCCAACCAGTGCCCCATAGCTGCGGCTTGCGAAAAATTAGTGTTCTTGACATCTTTCTGGTCAGGATCTAGAAGCCTCTGCAAGAACCGGTTGTCTCTTTCATGCACAAGGAACGAGCGCACTGCATGTTGAAGAGCGTGCCACACAGTCTTGGGCCCGAAAGCTACCAGCCTTTCCGACGCAGTAGTTCGTAGCAGCCAGCTAATGCTATTCCTGGACACCGGAACGTTTTCCTTGTTGTATGCCTTTTTGAGCTCGGCGTGTACGGTCCAGCCGTCGCCGCTAGGATCGGAAAGCTCGAGACAGTCCGAGAATAATCGCAGCATTCGGATCTTTTGCTCGGCAGGCATTTCATGGGCGGTTACAGCAAATATGGTGATCGGGGATCTTGCGCTGACGTTAAAAGCGTTGACAATTGTGTGTAATCACTCACAGGGTATCCTTCGTAGGGCCTTCATATACCAATGCCCGTTTGTCGGCGCCCATGTTGATGAGGGATGCACATAAGTCGACGTGCCCGTTGGCTGCCGCAAACTACAAGTGTGGGTTAGTAAGTATTTAACTAGACACCTTTGCACCGGCATGAACGTCTTCGTAGGGGAGCAGAAGTTCCCATTCACGGCCATGCAAGCCTCTTATCTGAATGTCTCATACTGTGTGAGACATTGAACTTCCGGCTTCAAAGAAATTCAATAAGAGAAATTCTTTCAAAACATATCTTCTCATACAGAGAGTCAACTTACGTGCAGCGGCGTCCAACCTTTCGAGCTCGTATCGCGTATCGACGCATCACCTCGCTGAATCAAATGTTCGACCGGCCTCACATCCCCAATCTTACACAGTTCAAAAATTAAAGAGCTATCAGAAACAGCACGTATGGGGTTGAAGTCAAATTGCCAACCGTTCTTTGAGTTTCTCAGACTGGCTTCCACACCTTGACCAAGTCCGATCCGTGATAGCCAGCTGGCAGGGTAAAAAATGAACGAGGTTACGATCTGGAAGTTACCTCCCGAATCGGTTGAGGTGGTCCCCATTCGAAGTGTCGATGTTCGGACCCAGATGTTTCCAACGACGACACCTATTGACGATGTTTGGTGGCAGACGCGGGAGCGCGAACCCTCAAAACTGGTGCTCTTGCCCTCGAAGCCGAGACTACCGGTGTGCTGGCGATTTCCTTGCGGTAATGAGGGGTCGCAGAAGTTGTAGTCATCAGAGGTATATTCGCCAGTTGCAGTTGATTCGAAGGTCGTCATTCGATTCAAAGTGTTATTCATTAGATCCTCGACCGTCCCGCTCTCAAATAAATTGTCGACAGCTAGCTTCAGGGAGTGTTTCAAAAAAGTCTTCACAACGCGATTCGAGATCAAAGATGAAGTATCGCTCGAACTTGACTTTTTCTCAAAGCTCATGATAGCTGCAGGCTCGTGCTTGTCTTGCAATCCTGGAAATTCCACAATCCTTGAAGTGTCATAGCTGGCTCCAGGTTTGACATGTTGCTCTGATTCGATATAGGTAGGTGGATCGACCTGGACAATCGGGATTTCTTCCTCTGTAATACATAGCTGTGGATGTTGGATGCTGGATATGAGTTAGACATGTTCGGCAAATGCTTGGGGTCAGCGGGGGTCGACCTTTGGTACATCAACGCGAGCATCAACGTTGATTTCGTTTCACTTAGAGATTCGCGAAACCTTTTTAACTGCTTGCTTTTGGTCGTAGCTTTGAATGCGCTCCATAATCTTTCCCTTCGGGAGGTAGAACGAAAGCTCAGATCAAATTCCTCTACAATGCAGTTGAGTTCCTTCCAGTGTCAGCAATAGTTCCGTTAGAGGTGATGGAATCTGACAATACCCTGACTTTAGTCAAGCAACACCTCAATCCCACAGTTACGGAGGGAGCTAGTCGCTTGTGACTGGAGATGTCCTCAAGGACGGTAGACAGAAGTAGCAGATCGTCCATGACCCCCGCCACCTCCTCCGGGGCGCCTTTGATGGAATCCCAAAACATATAGAGCTTGATACATCCATCTGCGAGCTGGACAGCTACAGAAACAACTGCTAAGACTGGATTTTGTTAGTTGTGATCCAGACGTAAGTTGTTAATATCTTACTACTAGCGGCGCTAGATAGTCCATCCATCATGCAGGCTGAAGCCACGAAGTGGATCGAAACTTTTAGAGTCAAGTACTAGTATAAGTCAAAAAGAATACTTGAGACACAAGCGCCTGCATATAATTATATTTTTTTTTGGCTGGACGAGGCTCCATAAAACGCGGAGGAGAGTCCGGGTTTGCTTGGTAATGGACAACTTCAGCCTGCATGCCGTCCCGAACCACCCCGAGTATTCAGCTGATATTTCTGGAGATAACAGTGACCCAATATATTCATGGTTGTTTCGTTGCCGAATAATTTTATTGGCACTGTTTCGTTTCAACCCGTGCGTCAAATCCCGGAAGAGGCTTTAATGAGCACACCACATTTTCGATCCTTGAAGCACATCTGTACATGGCCGCGCATAGTCAGGGGTCTTTGTGGAACACCATAGTCATAGCCCTAAGAAGGTTCCATTCCAAGTTCAGCAAGGGCGCGAGCCAAATATTTGTTTTGCACAACGGTCTGGTAGCCTTCGAGCTTGGATTCGAAGTCTGGTGATTGCGAGGAGTTTCACTCCGCCCAGACTTTGATGATTTTTGTACTGACCAAACTCGCTCTGATGTAATCTAGGTATAGTTCCCGTAGAGTATTATTGAAGTACGCCACTTTGGTCCAATACTTCTTGTCGACCAATGAGATGTCGTCGTTCCACCAATTGCATGATTTTGGACTTCCGACGGCTGCCATATCACGGCACGAGATATCAGAACCTTAAAACGCTCGTCTATAATTGCCTCAATCGTCAAGAATGCAACCTTGGGTAGGGTTGGTGACGAAAACCGAGAAAACGTGCAGTGATATACTCAGGGTTGTTGACCAACGCACTGTTTCAGCTGATGGCCGGACAAGTCCGGGGGCTACAACAGCCCAACCACATCATGAAATATGAACCTTCAGGCCACGAAAGCGTCGTCAATGCCACTTACCGCCATCTTGCATGTCCTCTGCTTTAAGGTGCCTGTGTATAGTACTTGCCTCTAAAAAATCAGATCGTGTTATAAAAGAGAATAAAGACAAAAATATATTAGGTGAAGGAAATAAATCAATTTCAGGCACCTCAGACGGCACATAGAAGTGCCACTAGCTTCCATGGATTGATATCCAAACGCCGTACATTAAGTTTCAGATACTAACAGTGACAGAATATCGATGGGCATCTGAAAATACCGAAAAGCGTCAAGATTCAACACGGCTATTGAAATAACAATCGCCACTTTCTCATGAACCAAGGTGCAGCTGTCCAGCTCTGTGAATCCCAAGGCTGATTGACCCCGAACCCATCCCCAAAAGTATGACAATATAGACCGTCTCTAAAAACATCCCTCTTGAGATCTAAAGGTTGAAACAGCTGGGGTGCAGAAGACGCCAGCGTGATTGCACGAGAGCGCAGTGCGGGGAAAGGCAGCAAGTCGAGATAAGGGTGGTGTGGAATAAGTATTTGTGCCAGAGTCGGCTGTAGATTATCTGGTATCCAAGCCTTACGGGCGGTGGCCAAAAGAGCCTGGGGATCTTCTGACATGGTTGCGTCGTGGCGGTAGAATGGTGACTTGTGGCAGAACAGGTCCTGTATTTCGAGCCCAATACAGCGAGCGTTGTATATATACGCTAGCAAAGTTGCTGTCAAAGAGCAATGAATGAAATTTAGGTATGGGTTCGATATCGGGCGGCTGCCGAGGCTTTCTGGGAATAGGCGATCGTATGTGTTCATGAATTTCGATGTTGTAGATATGATGTCTTCGGCCCCCGGAGTGCGCCTTATGAACGGCGAGTTTAAGAGCATAATCTGCCAATTTGGAGAATTTTCCGAGACCCTGAAGCTGTCTCTTGTGTTTTGTGAATGAATTTCAGACTGCTCGATTGGTACGAGGGGCGAGGGAAGATCAGATTCCTCAACAGGGGACCTGTTCTGGGGTATGTAGCAGCAGCCCATGTGAAATACTGCTGTGGGATCAAGGTCAAAACTAGGGTTGCAGATATTTGAAGGTACCTGGTTTGTCGTAGAAATATCCAAGAGGCTCGTTGCAGTAAGACCGTCAATTGGTCCTGCTAACGCGATACTGTCGAAAAATGATGTACTATCAGCGCTGGAACAACTGATCAACATATCTAATTCGGAATCATGTGAAAAGCGTGGCATTTTATCTTTCTCGATTTCATGGCTTCGGGTAACATCGTGTTGCGGGTATCCTAGTCCTAACGAAGGGGGCAGATTTGACGGCATCCCATTTGGAAAAAAGATTGGATTGGATTCGCCATGAATTTGTTGCTCTACAGCGGGGACTGTAGTGTGCTCAACAACGATGGCTTCGCTGGGCTCTGGCGGTGAAGTTCGGGGCTGAAGATGCCTGAGCTGACGCTGATCCTCGGGAAGCTTACGGCCATTACTTTCTCTCACCCGGTCCCTCTGTCTCTGACCTGAATGAAGGGATCAATACCTGCCCGCAATCCTCGCCAACTCTTGTCATAACATTCTACTCACGATAAAGCTGTTGAGCTGTGCGATTTTGCAGCTTCCGTGCATCCGTCATGATGCGTCTTCGGCGTCCCGGACCTTTATTGGTAGCTCCTTCTTCTGAGAAAGGATGCATCATCGTCTCAGCATCTCGCATTGTGTATGGATAAGCCAGCCATCTGGATGCGTACGATTGAACTCGGAGCTAGGTCTGATGATTGTTAACTGTCGTGGTTCAAAGAATGCGACTCCAGAAGTTGACGGCGCATTGGCTTACGCTTCATCAGCCAATCAGATGAAGCAAAAGTTTGGCCTAGATCCGTAAGCCCCTATAAGCCACCTCTATCGAGCGAATGAGAACATGATTTCATGAAATTTACCCCACAAATGTGCCTCATACTAATAGAAGAGGAAGGAGGAAATCTTGCGGAGTCAGGTACTTTGAAAATGATAAAAGCGTCTGTTCGCCCACTGTAAATTTAGTTTCCAACCCTCAAAAGTCGACTTGGTATTCTTCAGGCCATTTTCCATGCTCTGGAATAATATAACTGATTATACTTAGTCTTTTCCACTAAGCTTTTCTTCAAAGATGGCCTCCTCAAAGAAGATCATTGTGGTGATCGGCGCCACGGGAAAACAGGGCTTTTCAGGTGAGTCGGTCAAATTATCCAGGCCTCTTTTTTTCCCCCGAGGATCAAGGCTGTCTTATGTGAACCACTCCAATGCTAGTTTATTCAAAAAAAAAATTTACCCTTGTTGAAGAAGTATTACTGACTTGCACATTTTTAAAACCAGTTGCACGAACGTTTGTCCCTCTACCTGAGTGGCACGTCCGCTGCGTGAGCCGCAATCCCTCCTCGCCTGCCTCTTTGGCTTTGAAAGCACTCGGTGCTGAGGTAGTTCAAGCGGATCTGTCGGACGTCGCTTCTCTTATTCGAGCTTTCTCCAATGCCAACGCTGTCTTCATCAACACGGATTTCTGGGGACTCTACATTGCCGCCAAAAAGACAGCAGCTACCCCAGAAAATGCCGAGGCGGCTAGCAATATCATAGCTTTCGAAGGAGAAGTCTCGTACGGAAAGAATGCCGCTCGTACTGCCGCGTCTGTGCCGTCACTGGAGCGGTTCGTGTACTCCGCGATCTCGTCGCCGAAAGATTCTGATGGGAATTACCCGCCTTCTCACCATGCATCTAAAGCTGTCGTTGTTGATTACATACTGAAGGAGGAGCCCGAGTTGGCGAAGAAAACATCCTTCATATACCCTGGCGGTTACAATACCAACCCGCTGCTCTCCCCCAGGGTCGACCCCTCCAGCGGGAAATACGCGTTTGTTCTCCCTATCTCGAAGAGCGCGAGAATGCCAATCATTGATCCAAAAGTCTCCACCGGTCCTTTCGTTCGCGGACTGATTGAAGATGAAGAAGCTGGAGCGAAGCTACTAGCTTATGATAGCTATTTGAGTTTTGAAGAGGTTGCCGAGCTGTGGTCCAAAGCTAGTGGCCAAGAAGCTAGCTATCTGGAAGTCTCGGCAACCTTTTTACATGAAAAGTTTGGTATTCCACATATCGTTCTGGACGGGGCAACATCCCTCGCTGAGTTTGGATACATGGGAGGAATGAAGGGATACATTGAGCCTTTTCAAATGAAGAAACCGGTTCAAACTCAGTCATTTGAAAGCTGGTTGAATGGCAGAGATTGGAAGGAGGTATTAGGCGCCAAAGACTTTGCTAGACCTGCGTTCAGGAGCATGGAGTGATTTTGCTTTACTTGTGTTGCGACGCATGTTAATGCGACGTGGATATCGCTTGGAATTTTTTTATGAGCTGTCTGGTCTCTTACAAGTCATGATCTAACACGCATCTAATATTTCAGAAAGAACCCAGCTTTGACTTACAACGATTAAGCTGTGAGTAATGCTAAGAGTATGCAAAATTACCCACCGTACAGGCTCTCCGAGCTTTAGAAGCCTTAAACTCCTTTTCCCCCCACATTCTTCCGTTGTAGAATCATAGTTCATGATTATGAATGTCCTACAATTACTGGGACATTTTGCTTTGCCAAGAAAGTTTATCAGCTGCGGCTTTGATATCAAAAGTGCAAGGTATAAATGCAAGGTGTACGGTGAGTAGAGCCTCGTACAGTATATTCGGACAATCGCATGTATGAAAGGATGTCTCAATTCTGAGAGACTGTCGAAGACTCAACATCCCCCACCAGTGAGTGAGCCCGCGACAGACTTTCTCTTCTCATCAGGGTGCTTTTCAAGATCACTCCCGGTCGGCTCCTCTCCAACATAGTACTCCACTTCTCCTGGTATCATCTTATCGACCATCGTTGCAGGTGCGGGGAATGCGAAGTTAAGTGCCGCGTAAACAACGAATGCGACAAAGAATCCGTATAGATAGTTGATATCGTAAACATGCGACAGGTCTCCAATCTTGATGTTCGGGTTGACAGCATGAGCCATGCCTAATCTGCATCAGTATGAAAATTCCCGCAAAGAAAGCGGTCACATACCTGGTAAGTTAGGAGCCAACGAAACCATCATCGCTGCGGCAGCTCTCCAATTGAAGCCGGCATCATACCGATATCTCCCCTTACTCTGAAATAGTGCAGGAACATCCACCTTGCCCCTTCTCACCACCCAATAATCAGCGGCCATAATCGCAGCAATGGGAGCCAAGAAGATAGCAAGCGCGCCCATGAACGTAAGCAAGCTACTCGCCGAATGAATGATCTTCCAAGGCACCATCACCCAGCCCGCAATCACTGTCGTGAGTATGGTACCACGCCTAATATTAATGTATTTGGGACATAGATTCGTCATGTCGTTCGAGCAGGAGATGACGTTCGCCGAGATGTTCGTGCCAATTTGGGCGATGATCCAGGAAAACCCAACGAAGAACGCTCCGGCGCGTCCGGCGGGGCTATTCCATTGGGCGGCGATCTCAAGGGGGTCCCAGATGTAGGAGCCGTAGAGGACTTTGCTGCAACTGGTTCCAATTATGCCTAGAATGCCGAGGGCGGAGCCGATGAGGGGAATGAAAAGGCCTTGGAAGTAGACTGGGCGGGTTTCTTTGAGGTAGCGCGTAAAGTCGGGAATGTTCGTACCCATGGTGGACCTAAAGTTCGTAAGCTTTGTAACCAGTAGAGGAATGAGGTTGACTACCATCCTCCTGTGATACTGGACATAGAAGACAGAATCAACCAAGTCTTCGTAGATCCGGAGACAGTAGCCTTCTGTTCCCAAATATCCCCAGCACCACCGGCTTGAACTGCCAATGCAATCACGGTGCCCAAGGCAGCTGCAATGACAACGACTGATTTGAAAACGAAGAACCACTTCAGTTTATAAGGAGGGATAAGCAACATTGGGAACTGCAAACTCCAGAACAAGAAGTGTGAGATCATTTGCTGGGTGGTGATTCCAACCGATGCCGGAATATGATTCGGGATGTCCAAGAATGAGGGCCAAATTGCTCTAATAACCTGAGTCATGGCTGTTGAACCAGTGTAGGTTTGAATGGCTTTTAGTGGTCAGCGAAGACTTGAATTATAAATACCACATTAACTTAGAAAATAAGACCATGTGAATGTCTCACTAAATATGGGACTTTGTTATGGTCTTATTTTCCGATCAATACGGTAGGATGGGATACCGACCGTGCCAGAACAAAGCAGTGATCATTCGAATAACAACCGCGAACTTGGAGAAATTGAAGCCGAAAGAAGCACGAGCCACGACCGGGAACGAGACATGCAACTCGGCACCAATAACTCCGTTCAAGATCATGGGAATGGCATCAATGGCATATCCGAGGATGAGGCAGTACACCGCTTCGCGCCTTCGTAGTTTAGCACAGTTTATCCTAATTTCTTTTGAAGACTCTTACCATGTCAATCCGACTGCGATGATACTTGCGGCTCCTTCCCAGCCTTGAGCACTCAGCGAATCACTGATCCAAAAACCAAGCATGGTCCAGGTTGTCCATGTCCTTTGCTCAAGCGGGGTGACATCGCTATCCTTGTTGGTCCAGATATCACTCTCTGAATACGGAGAGGTGTGCTTCTCTGTCACCCAGTTCTCCAATTTGGTTTTCTTTGGGGCTGCGTGTGCGAACGCTGATGTACGCTCCCGAATGGAAATCATGGCTGAAAGAGATATTTGATTTGCAAAAAGGGCACCTGGATATTTGAAGGCGCAGAGGCTATCGGACCTATTTATCAAGATAATGTATTCCGTAGATGTTACCTTTGATGGTTCATGGCAGCATCTTCGCCCTAGAGAACCACGGCGTGAAATCGAGATAAGATTCCCAAGGCCAGGCCGCGGGCCCCGTATCATTCCTCAGATATACTGACAAAAATGGGGCACGATATCTAGGCGAAAGTGATATCTCCAAGGTGGGTTGTGATTGTGGCTGAACGCTTGAGCGGCTTGAGCCTTAGCGTCGAGATTACCCCAAGATCGCCGCGGCCGCCGAGGACAAACGATCCGGCCGCCTGAAAAACATATATTCGGCGACGCGCCGACGGCGAGTTGAGTATTCTGTAGAAAAGCACTATCAAGTCGTCTCAGCGGGGCTTCGTAAGTACTGCCGGTGATTTTCTTTGACTTACAAATTTGCCCTTATTCGCAAATGAAAATATCTTTGTCCATTTCAGTAACTCTTCCTTGCCCCTCATGATTCGCGAAACCTGGGAGTCAAAGGCTCAGATTGCCAGAGATATTCTGGCTAAATCAATCAAAACAGAATGGTTGGTTCCTGTGGATAAGTTGCCTGGGAACCACCAGTTGAACGTCATCTTTATGGCCAGGGAAGCGGGGATACTGACAGAGCAGGAACTGAAAATAACCGAAACGGATGCAACGGGTTTGGTGGAGAGCATGGCGGCTGGAGAGGTGAAAGCGGAAGAAGTCCTCATAGCTTTTGCAAAGAGGGCGACAATAGGACATCAGCTGGTGGGTAATATGGAGTTCGATCAGTGCTCTAGCTGACGTGACACAGCTTAATTTCGCGACAGAATTTATGATTGACGAAGCCCTCGAAGAAGCGAAGAAACTGGACGCATACTTCCACAAAACAGGGAACATTGTTGGGCCGCTCCATGGTGTTCCAATATCTGTGAAAGAGATGGTTCACTTCAAAGATCGAAGATGCCATACCGCGTACGTTGCGTGGATCGATCGCGTGTCTCCTGAAGACGCGCTATTGATCCGTAACTTAAAGAAAGCTGGAGCGTTATTCCATGTCAGAACAAATGAACCCCAAACTGTGATGGTAAGAATGGCATCCTTGGGAGCAGACAGAGCTGATACACGGTAGCATCTGGACTGCAATAATAACATCTATGGCCGGACATTGAACCCTTACAATCTCAATTTGACACCAGGCGGCTCATCGGGTGGGGAAGGAGCTTCTCTCGGCTTCAGATGCGCAGCGATAGGAGTAGGTAGTGACATAGGAGGCTCGGTTCGCGCACCGGCAGCATTCTGCGGGGCATACGGCCTGCGGCCAACGATGCTTCGCAACCCGTGGAAGGGTGTGTCGCTTGCGGGGGAGGGACAAGAATCGTAAGTTGTGCTTCTATGACGACGGGCCCTCAATTGATTTGTTCAGAATTCGTTGCACACTGGGCCCGTTGACGAATTCGTTGCGCGATATCGATCTTTTTCAGAAGTCCGTTCTTGACCAGGAGCCCTGGGAGGAAGAAACGAGTCTGGTCCCAATTCCATGGAGAACAACGGAGAGAAAGGATTTTGTGGTCGGCATAATGTGGAATGACGGAGTCGCGCAAACACACCCGCCAATGAGAAGGATCCTAGACTACGGAGTTAATAAGCTTAAGGAAGCTGGCGTGAAAGTTGTGGATTGGGAGCCATTCGAGCATGCGAGGGGCGGTAAGATCACGCAAGCTCTCCTCTTCCCCGACGGAGGCAAGAGTATAAGAAAAGCCCTCGAAGCTTCAGGCGAACCCATTATGCCTTTGAGCAAATTCGCTCTCAATTACGCCAAAGAAATGAACATTGCAGAGAACTGGGAACTGAATGTTGAGCGGGACAAGTTTCGCGACCAGTACCATATTCTGATGAAGGAGCGCGGTGTTGACTTTATTTTATGCCCCACATTTGTCGGTGCAGCACCTGAACATGGCACGGCGCACTACTGGCTATATACGAGTATATGGAATCTACTTGATCTACCAGCTGTTGTCTTTCCAAGCGGGTTCGGTGTTGACCCTGAAATCAATGCAGTAGATGGAAACTTCCGTCCTATGAATGATATCGACAAAGCGGAGCAAATGAAATACGTGCCAGGGAAGTTCAGAGATGCACCTCTAGCATACCAGCTGGTGAGTCTCCCAAAGGTGTTTGTTGACATTGCTGAACGCGTCAAAGATAGGGAAACATTTCCGCGACGAAGAGACTGTGGCAGCAGCACAAATTGTGGAGAGAATCATCAGAGGCTGAGGATAGGAGATATGTATATGACCATGGGAAGAAAATGTGATATAGGACAACTTTGATGAATTAAGAGATGTTGCCATGGATGTTGAAGAAGTTGAGGCGTCTTTAGCGCTGCTATCTAGCGCAGCCACCCACCCACGTGACCGTCCCCTTATCTCTCGTGACAATTGTTTTGGGAAATTGTTCTGCAACTTCCACTTCTCTTGATATGACCCAATTTGCAGTGTCCTACCTCCCAAGCTCTCCATGTTACCGAACCCATAGATCCCAGCTCCTATGGCCTCAAACCCACCGCCAAAAGGCCAGCAACATGCTTCAACGGCGTCCAAGCTCTCAGCCAATGGCTGGACACGAAAAGATCGGCCATGTGACGCGTGTAGAAGGAGGAAAAGCAGATGTATAATGCCTCAAGATTCAGAGACCTGTATAATGTGTCAGTCCCGGTCAGAGGGCTGTACATTTGTGCAAAGTCCGCAGAGAAGAAAAAGGCGTAGGCTAGATGAGGATGGGCCGATTGCGGACGGGGCAAAACCACGGTAGGATCACTCACGTGCTGGTTGCCTTGTTGGAGTCTAACGTACCAAATAGATCCCCTGAAGCAGACAAAAGCAGTAACTACCCTGGTCAATTTCAAGCTTCTCACTGATTATTCCCAGCCGTCCATGCCAAGCCACCCATCGACGACTACACTGCCCTTCCTGGCCCTTCACTTCTGAAGCAAACACTTGGTCTCCAGAACCGCCAACATGGCCAATATCTTGGCCAAACAACAGAATATGATACTCGACTCATCAACCTCTCTCCGTTCAATGGACGTGGAGAATATGTCAGTATGCCAGGAACTCTTCGCCGTGTCAGCCAACAGACACACTTCATCATGAAATCCGAGAGCCAAGCAGAAGTAGACGACGAACTAGCAAATCTTGACCTGGTCGAAAGTATTGTCCGACCTCATGGAAGAGCTCTCGTAGATTTATATTTTCGAATCGTCCATCCTAGTTTTCCTATCATGCACAAGAAAGTGTTTCTAGAAAAGTACGATCGAACGTATCGAGAATTCACACCACCTGTTCTTGCCGCTGTCTATATTTTAGCACTCAATTGGTGGTCCTATAGCCCCGATCTTGTCAATCTCCCTAAGCCGGATGTCCACAAACTTGAAAAATTGGCGCCCAAAATGATGAGCGATGTGTTAAACCGGCCGAAGCTGTCGACAGTGCAGGCTGGATTGCTGCTGCTCCAGCGACCAGATGGAGACTCATGGGCCTTAACAGGTCAGCTCGTGGCGGTAGCTCAGAACCTGGGACTCCACCTTGACTGCTCCAAATGGAAAATTCCAGAGTGGGAGAGAAGTTTGAGAAAAAGACTCGCCTGGGCCCTTTACATGCAGGATCGGTGGGGAGCTTTGATTCACGGTCGTCCCCCCTTAATCCATGATGACGATTGGTCCGTGAGAACTGTCGAGGCCAGAGATTTTCCGGAGACTGCTGAAGACGATGATGACGAAGAAGGAAGTTCAGATATCGAGAAAGGAAGACTGACTTTCATTCACATGATTTCGCTTAGTGACATACTTGGGGACATACTGCGGACATTCTTTACTTTAAAAGCGACTGCCAATTTGGAAAGTGAAGGGGTAAATGCGACAATGATTACATTAGAGAAGGCCAAGCCATTACAATTGAGGCTGAAAGAGTGGTACTCGAATTTACCTCCCGCCCTAGCGGTTGGAGACACGAGAGCAAGGAAACTGTCATCGACCGGTAAGTATCTCACATCATTGGTGGGTTTAGGCTAATTTGGCCAGGATCTTTGCATTTGGCATATTTTGCTGCTGAAGTAACACTTCATCGAGCCATAATCCGATTCGATATAAGCAACGTCGATGAAACTCTCCGTTCAATCACTCGAGCGGCCGCAAAGATGCGGTTCACATCAGCAATCGATCTCGTCAACAAGCTAGAACCCGCTCATCTGCAGAGCTTCTGGTACTTTGCTTCGAAAGTCAACTTGGCCATTATTGCAACCTTCGGCAGCCTTTTATGGGCTACGAGCCAAAGTTTGGAAGAAGCAGACTTTTACCGATCTCAGCTTGCAGAGTACAGGTGGACCTTGAGAGTAAGTAGCAAAGGAGCTGAATTCATGAAGTTCACAGTTGGCATGCTGGATGCCAGCACTGTCTTTATGAAAGAGGGTGGAAAAGTCACGACGCCCAAGCCTGCGAAGGCTACCGTCTCTCAGGGCATCGAAGGAGATCAAATACAACCAGCTCCGTCCTCTATGGATGTGAACCAGATACAAGACTTTGCAGCCACGGGCATCAACGAAGTATCTCCCAGCGTTGGGTACTCCGCCACAGAATCAGGTGGCTTCTACGAACCGGACTTTGAAGGCTCTACTCTCGCGCAAGACATTCGGCCGCCTTGGTCAGACTACGCAGAGAACGTGAATTTCACCGCTGGCGATATCCAGGATTGGAATCTAGACCAGTTGTACAATTTTGAGAGTGCGCAGGGAGTTGACCCGCTGCTTGCTAGTAGAAGGTTTATTCAGGAGTATGACGAGAGAGGAAACAACTTTGCTGGTTTCTGATTGGCCTCTGTATATAAGATGCGAGGGCGATCTCAAAGTTCAATGGTTATATGCTCTTGCTTGTACGAGGCTCACATAACCCCGCACTTACCCCGCTAACCCCACTATTGTTGCGCAAACTTAGCTCTCAAACTCGTCCGACATCGCAAGGCGATATACATTTTCTTCTGTATTCAAATTTCCCAATAGTCTTTATCTCGATTTCTTAGCTTTCTTCATTCCGAACAGCCTGAAGATCTGAATCACTATGCCTTCCTACAACATTCTTGTCCTTCCCGGAGATGGAGTCGGTCCAGAGATTGTTCCCGAAGCCATCAGAGTCCTCGACTTGGTTTCTAGCCTCACAGATGTGAAGTTCAACTATACAACAGCATTGATGGGTGGCTGCAGCATTGACAAACACGGCGTCGCGTTGACAGATGAGGTCTTACAGCTTGCGAAGATAAGCGATGCGGTACTCTTCGGCAGCGTTGGTGGGCCGAAATGGTAAGTCAAGTAATTTATGGATTTACAAAGGCCTAAGCTGGAGCTAATGAATGGAATAGGGGAGCAGGAAAAGTCCGCCCAGAACAAGGCGTCCTCACCCTCCGCAAAGAACTCAACGCCTTCGCCAACCTCCGCCCCTGCCGCTTCGCCTCCAAATCCCTCATCAACCAATCACCCCTAAAGCCCGAAATCGTCTCCGGCGCAGACTTCATAACGGTGCGGGAGAACTGCGGCGGTGCGTATTTCGGGAACAAAATTGAGGAGGAAGACTTCGCTTCGGACCCGTGGCAGTATTCGCGGGAAGAGGTGGAGAGGGTTTCGCATGTGGCGGCGAGTCTTGCGCTGCAGGAGGATCCGCCGGCGCAGGTTATAAGCTGCGATAAGGCGAATGTGCTGGCTAGTAGCAGGCTTTGGAGGAGGGTTGTCAGTGAAGTGTTTGCGAGGGATTATCCGCAGATCAAGTTGAGCCATCAGTTGGCGGATAGTGCGGCTATGTTGATGATGAAGGATCCGAGGAGCTTTAATGGCGTTGTGTTGACGGACAATACGTAAGTTCTTGAGCGCAATGTGTGGGAGAGAGCTGATGAGGGGTAGGTTTGGAGATATATTGTCGGATGTCAGTAGCGTTATTCCTGGATCTCTTGGTCTTTTGCCTTCGGCCTCGGTGTCAAGCATATCGAAGGACGCGACCACAGTGGGGATTTATGAACCTATTCATGGAAGTGCGCCTGATATTGCTGGCAAAGGTACGCCCATTCATTAGTTGGAGCGCATGAGCTGACACTTCAAGGTATCGCAAATCCTGTGGCGATGATTTTGTCGGTTTCGATGATGTTAAGATACTCCTTTGGACTTGTGAAAGAAGCAGACGCAATTGAGCATGCAGTTGAGAAGGTCCTGGATGCGAAGGACATCGGTGGACTAGAAATCAGAACTCGGTGAGTACATTTGACCTACTCGCTTCTTTTTGTTGACACATTGTACAGTGACTTGGGCGGCACAACAGGTACTACAGATATTGGAAAGGCGATTCGAGATACTCTGGAGAGTATATTGTGTAGCAACTTTGGGTAGACATCCTGAGCCGCAGTGTAGATAACGCTGTAGTGGAGTTTCCAGAAAAAGACGCGAGGTATGCAATGCACCATGGTGCCAGTCGTCAGAGCCAAGGGTTGAAGCTATTGAAATATCGGGCAGCTCTCAAGCTAATAACTTCTGGAACTGTTCCTTTTTCAGTCAATTTCCTACAGTATGTACGGAAATTAGCCTCAAGCTACACGCCCTCAAACATGGAGAACCTGGGGTATCCTTCGCTCTCCTAGCCTGAATGAGGCAGGTCATGTTGATCTAGTTTCATTGACGTTTGCACGATGTGTCAACTCTTTCTCTTTTCGCGGGGTCGTGGGGTTTTGTCTTTCGGCTGAAGTCGGCTTTGAACATGTTCCAGTCTGTGCGACCTCGCGGCTCAGATTTCATTCACGTACTCTTCTTTTCGGAATTCAAGCCGCTGTCTCCAAGGCCTATTCAAGATATTCTATTACCACATCCCGTGTTGCCCGTATTTTGGGCGACGCGAATGGCTTTTTGATCGGGGAGTGCGGTTGGTCCTGACTAGGTTCTTGCCAAGCCGGCCTGACACATAAGACGGAATAAAGTTCAAGTTAACTTTTGCCTAGAGAACCGCCGATCAACACTGTAGGAAAAGTCACGAGTGCTGTATATCTAATCAACTTGTGGCACTCTGTTTGTCCTTTGGATGTTTTTGTATCTCGACGCTCCTTTCGAGTACCGACCAACTGCCGGCGAAGTGGCGTGTCCCGCACATGGCTTTCATGCAGCCTTTTCCCAGCGGCACACCAATTGCCCGACAGACCAGGCAGATCAGGCACCCCGATCTCACCGGGTATCGGCTTGTTCAATGACGGTACCAGGCATGTGCTCAAGCCTTTCTGGGCAGGTGCTTGTTCCATCGGCACTCGCCTCCAAAACCATGTCTTCTTGGCATGTCCTGCCTCCCCCGAAGAAAGTGGCCCTCATTCGTTGATTCGGGTCATTTCGAGGTTTTTTGTCACATTTCTTGCCCTAGACGTAGATCTTAGCCATACCCGTCCGCTAACGACGCCGTAGCCGACGCCCTGCGACCCTTGTCCATCTTCGGAGCTTCCATGCCTTAGCAGAGTTTTATGGAACCCCCGGATTACATCCTATCTGGGCTCTAACCCAGCAATACGCAGGTTCATGATGATCTGAATATACGACGGCTAGCTTCTGTGTAAGTCAATACGAGCGCGCACTACTCTGATACGGGCAACAATCCAAGTCTGACAAAGAGACGCCATGCCGAATCACGTCGTTCGGAACCAGATGTTGGTTGCCCAACGACAGCTAGAAGCATGCCAACAGCTGAAATGACCACTCATATGAAGTATATTTATCTCCAGTTTTCAGCTAGACGATCCAGGCATCAAGCTGCGGGAACAATCTGCTCATCCCAGTAGCCTCGGCCGCACTCACACCCCCAGAAGTTCATAAACAGCTCTCCTCCCCACCAGCCATAACTCTCACTTTTCTCAGCCTTGTATTTGCACGCTCAAACTCAAGATGCCCGAACACGAGATGCAAGCAGCGGAGGTGCACGAGCTGGTCGTGGAACAGGAGCTCGCGAACCGCAGGAAATCTTCAGTCAACCCTGACAAGGTCAATTTAGACCTTGGTTTCGCGCAGCCGGTAGCTGATGAGAAGAACACCCAAGTCCATCGCAGCGATTCGGAGACTGCCTACTCTGATACTCCTGACGGTGAAGAACCAAACGAGGAGGAGAAGATCAAGTTGAGGAGAAGTATGCTCAATACGTCATCTACTATATTCGGGTCACGTAATCTGACATGAATATAGTCGGCGAAAGACTGCCATCTGCAGCATGGCTTGTCGCAATCGTCGAGCTCTCTGAGCGCTTCACTTTCTATGGCTGCCAAGGTCTGTTCCAGAATTATATCCAGAAGCCACTTGATGGAAGTTTGGGAAGAGGTGCATTGGGAAGGGGACATCAGACGGCCACTGCTTTGACTACATTTTTCTCGCTGTGGTGTTATGGTAAGACATTCATTGCTTCCTTTCAAGTTTATCTGCTTATAAATCTCAGTCACACCTATCGGAGGCGCCATAGTATCTGATCAGTATATTGGAAAGTATTGGACAATCGTCTGGTCCGCCTGCATTTATATCGTCGGTCTCCTCATCCTTTGGGTCACTGCCCTACCAGTCTCACTCAACAATGGCGCCGGAATGGGAGGCTTCATCGCCGCCATTCTGATCATCGGAATTGGAACCGGAGGAATCAAATCCAACGTCTCTCCTCTGATCGCAGATCAGTACACAAGAAAGAAGATGGCCATCAAGACAATCGCCAAAACCGGCGAGCGCGTTATCATTGACCCAGCTGTGACTATCCAGAGGATTTATCTCGTCTTCTACTGCTGTATCAATCTGGGGTCGCTGTCCCTCATCGCTACACCGTATATGGAGGCGGATATCGGGTTCTGGTCTGCGTATCTCATGTGTTTCTGCATGATGATCGTAGGACTTGTTACGGTTGTACTCGGCAAGGCGCGCTACATCGTCAGACCGCCACAAGGCTCTATCATCACCGACGCCTTCAAAGCCATTGGCATCATGATCAAGAATCGGAACATGGACGCAGCGAAGCCTTCGTACCAGGAAGAATTCGGGCGACGCGGAGCAGCACTCCCCTGGGATGACCTTTTTATCGACGAGCTGAAGCGTGCGCTTCAAGCTTGCCGTGTATTTGTTTTCTACCCCATTTATTGGTAGGTGTTTGCCTTCTCTGTCTTGTCGCTTGTGTGCTGACCTTATTCAGGCTCGTATATTCTCAATTCTCCGGCAATTTCGTCTCCCAAGCCGGGCAAATGCGACTCCACGGCATTCCCAACGACCTGATGCAAAATTTCGACCCCATTGCTATCCTGTTCTTCGCCCCCATTATCGATCGCTTCATCTACCCCGCACTCCAGAAATACCACATCAAATTCCGCCCCATTGCGCGTATCTCGTTTGGATTCATTGTTGCTTCAATGTCCATGCTTTACGCTGGGGTTCTGCAGCATTTCATCTACAAAGCCGGCCCGTGCTACGGACATCCGCTTTGCCCTCTCTCAGAAGTAGACGGAACTAATATCGGCAACAATATCCATGTTGCGATTCAGACTCCGGCATACATGCTGATTGGTATCTCGGAGATCTTCGCCTCTGTCACCGGTCTCGAGTACGCCTACATGAAGGCGCCGCCGTCCATGAAGTCGTTTGTGCAGGCCATGTACCTTCTTACAAACGCCTTCGGCTATGCTCTCGGCGAGGCTTTCATCCCTCTGGTTGGCGACCCCCAGGTCCAGTGGCTGTTTATTGGACTCTGTGTAGGCAGCTTCAGCGTTGGGGTTCTGTTCTGGATTCTGTACCATCCGTTGGATCGCAAGGAGGATCAGATCAACAGTCTGGATGCTAAGCGTAATGACTTGGATAACAAGCAAGCACTGGCTGCTACTGGTGTGGGTGTTGAGGAGGCGCATAGGGTGAGCAGAGTGAATACGAGAACTAGTGCAAGAGGGTAAGGGGGAAATGGATATACCCATATAATGAAAAAGGAGGATAGTACCCAATGAGATTTGATACCCGTGATTCAAATCTCAAAGATCAATTGTGACTCGGCCTGCGTCCCCTTTCCACAATTTATCCCGCCATTCATCCTTCGGACCCTCTATCCCCACCCACCACCAATACCCCCTCCTCCCTCAGCCTCCCA
>QGMK01000481.1:0-23716 GCA_007825345.1 Lachnellula suecica
ATGAAGGGGGTGGGAAATGGCGATCGGGAGTCAATGGCAGAGAGGTTTTTTGAGTCGCGATGCAAGGGGAGTGATTTCTTGGAGGAGCGAGGAGGACAGAAGATTGGTATCGATATCAAGTCAAGTCATATTGCAATGGGAAGAAGATTTTATGAGACTTTTATTTTTGAGATTATGAAGTGTCCACACCCAAAGTTCGGGGCCCGACAAGGCGGCTCTCCCTCCCCTTGTGCGACCCCCATAAAACTATCTAGATCCGAAAACGTGCCAGTGACAAACAAAGCATGAAATGCGTGTGCCACATACAATCTGCCTAACATTCAACTCCATAGCCATGTTAAATGCCGCGAGACATGTAAGAAAGCTGCCCGTGAGTAACGTGAAAGTGCAGAACCAATGAATTACCATCCACCAGTAGCCTGAGTACCACTGCCCCAAGAGCCGTCACCAGTAGTAGCAGCAACAGGTGCGGTGTCGTGATCCCTAGGAGGACCCTCTTGCCAACCAGCAGGAATCGGAGTGTCGCCCCAGTGAGCCGCAACAGGAGCAGCTGCCTCAGCAGGAGCACCCCAACCGGAGCCAGCTAAATTCATGTCAGTCGAATAGTTTCGGGAGAGGAATGGGAAATACGAACAAGCATCGGCAGCACCCTCAGTACCCCATCCACCGCCAGCATCAGCGCCACCCTCCTCCTCATCCTCCTCCTCGAATCTCAGTTCCTTGACGTCACCCTTACCATCCTCATATCCCTCGGGAATGTAGCCAGTGAGGAAGTCGGGAATGGCCTGGTGAGTCTCCAACAAAGTCTTGACCAGAACTTCGGCGATATCGGAGTCACGATCATTGTAAAAAGACGACGCAATACCAGTGTTGCCGATACGACCGGTACGACCTAAGAGACTTGTCAGTACCATTAGAAAAGATTGAGAGGATGAACTTACCGATGCGGTGGGTGTACTCGTCAATGCCACCATGTTGAGTCGAGGGGAGGTCATAGTTAATGACGTGGGCAATGTGATGAATATCAAGACCACGGGCGGAGACACCAGTAGCGATGAGAACAGGAGCCTTGCCAGAGCGGAAGGCGCGGAGAGAGTCCTCACGCTCGCGCTGAGTGCGGTCGCTATGAATGGAGGTGCAAGGAATCTGACGGTTGAAGAGAAAGTCATCAACCTCGTCGGCAGTTCGCTTTGAGTTAACAAAGATAAGAGTGCGAGCAGGAGGAGCGGACATCAACAAATCAAACAGAGCAGTGCGCTTCATGGAAGCCTCAACGTAGATGATCTCCTGCTTGATGTTGGAGTGAGTGCTACCAGCACGACCAACGCGGATCTTGATATGATCATGGTGGAGATGCGTAAGGGCAAGCTCACGGGCCATCTTGGGAAAAGTTGCGGAGAACATCAAGTAGTTGATATTGCCCTCCTCCTGATCTGGTTTATGTTAGCATGTATTCAAAAGTGTGGAAGGGAAATGGAGCATACCGCCGCCGGACATAATCTGCT
This sequence comes from Lachnellula suecica, assembly GCA_007825345.1. Lineage (NCBI taxonomy): Eukaryota > Fungi > Ascomycota > Leotiomycetes > Helotiales > Lachnaceae > Lachnellula > Lachnellula suecica. The sequence continues at coordinate 1,506 of QGMK01000481.1, forward strand.
TCATCTCAGACTCCCAATCAGAGGTGATCAACTCATCAGCCTCATCAATGATCATGTACTTCAGTCGCTTCAAGGTTAGGGCGTGGGGTCGGTTGATGAAATCACACAGACGACCAGGGGTTCCAATGAGAACATCACAACCCTTTGCGATCTGGTTCAGCTGATCGGCAATAGGAGTGCCACCATAGATGACGCAAGGACGCAGCATGGTGCGATAGCAGAAGCGGCGAGCCTCGTCAAAGATTTGGGTTGCAAGCTCACGAGTCGGGCTGACAATCAAGATCAATGGCTCAGCGCGGACAGCTTGATGAAGAGAAGGATCGAAGGTAGCAGGATTTGGGCGAGGAGCAGCGAGCTTCTTGGCCTTGCCCATCAACTTCGACAAGGTAGGAATCAAGTATGCCGCAGTCTTACCAGAACCTTGAATGATGTTAGCAATACCTCCAAATGATGTGCAAAGATACTTACCGGTCTGAGCACATGCAATGACGTCGTGGCCCTTGAATACAGCTGGGAGGCAGTATCGTTGAATGGGTGTTGGGACATCGTAGCCTGCCTTCTTGACATTCTCAAGCATGACTGGATGAAGACCAGCACTCTCGAAATCGGCAATAGGCACAATTCGAATGCTGCCCTCTTGCACAACTTCAAGGCAGGCAACCCTATCAAAAGATTAGCTGAGACCCCATAAAGCAAACCAAGAAACTCACTGGTCGAAACGAATGCCCGCCTTGACATGATTTGCCGAGCCGAACAACTGCTTTTCAAGCTCAGGAAATTCGGGGCCAACATCACCATACTCCTCCTTCCATTCGTACACGGCAGCATTTGATCCAAATTGACCAGGCATCAGACCACCAACGGCACCGATATCTTCAGGCATATAGGCTTGAACTTCAGCGGCAGCTTCGTCATCGACTTCACCTTGGGCTGCAGCAAGTTCCTTGGCGGTCTTGTTGTAGACCTCATAGTCGTAAGCAGCAGTCTTGTTGTCAGCCCATCCATGCTCGCCGGGAGTCTTGGTAATTCCTGCGGGGACGTAGGAAGGACGAGAAAGCTCATCTTCGCCACCCTCAGCAGATGGATCGGCATTCCATCCGTCGTCATTCATGGCGGCATCAACATCAGCTGGAGTGCCCCATGCGGGAGGAGATGCGCCTGAATCGGCATATGAAGGAAGTTCTGAGCTTGCGCCAGGTAAGGCAGCCTTCATGTTCTCCCACGTAGACGTAGACATGGTCAAGGTTGCGTAGATCTGGAGGGACAACCGTTAGCAAGGTTGAACTTGAATGGGTGAAGATATGGCGAATAGACTCGGGAGATTGAGAATATCATGTGGTTTTCGAGGAGATGGACAAACAAGGAAGTCCACACTTGGGGAAGAGTTCTTGAAAGATCTGAAATGAAAGTTGAAGTTGGGCCCTCGAAGTGCTACGGTCAAGCAAGGTGAAGAAGCTCGGTGAATGAAAGGCGGCTGAGGATGATGTCCAAAGATGGGGATGGAAGCAGGTGGATGGTTTTTAGGTGAATGAAGAAAAGATGCAAGGCCAGATCGTCCGAAGATCAAGTTGAAGTAGACAAGACGCAGAAGATAGAGGAGACAGGAAGATGCGTAATTGTAGCACAGGACACGGAAGATAGTAAAATCATGAAGGATGGACAAAGAAGAAAAGGTATGGCTGAACCTGAAAGTTTGATGTAAAACCGTCGCAAGTCTCCAGAGCAGTGGCGCCGTGAAGACAGTACGAGGTTGTGGGAATTGCGACAGTAAGGCTGCGCAAGCTGTGTGGAAGAGGAAAGGGTAGAAGATAGGACAGATGTAGATGATGAAGTGGCAGAAGCCGATGGTTGAAATGATGACTTGGTTGTGTTCGAGATGTCTGTGTGCAGTGTAGAGAAGACGCGAGAGGAGGATAGAGGTAGATGTGGTGAATGGCTTACTTTGGCGTGCTTGTCGACGACGTGATACGATCGGGTTGCAAGGTGGCTCTGCAGAAAGAGTGGGTTAGCCGTTGTGGAGAGCAAAGATGAGAATGAAGCCGTGAGGAAGCGCACCGGGCGCAGAGGAGGGCCGGGAGGCGGGGTAAACAAGCCGCGAAGCTTATTGCGACGGCGCGAGGAGGTTGAGGATAGAGTAGCTTACATGCGATCGAAGAAGGCAAAGGTTGAAGAAGAACCTTGCTCAAGAACGAGCGTGGTGTTGAAGAAGGGAAGTGGTGGGAAAATGTTGTTGTGGGTGGAGGATTGAACCTCAGCGGCGCTGAGCGAAGCTTTTATACCTCCCTCCTCGACAGCTTAGCGAAAACTCGCGTAACACAAAAACTAGTCTCAACAAGGCTAGTTTTTCGGTTTTGAGGCTCATTTGGGCCTCGTTTGAGGGGATGGCAGCCTCAGTATGAGCTATGGTGACCGTCAGAGACCCGTGTGGAAGGGGGAAGGAGGGGGAGGATTGGAAAGGGGGGTATAGGCTCGAGGGGGATTACACCTGCCCCCTTGCTCCAATAACTTGCTCAATCATGCTGAGGCATCACTGAACTTACTGAACCACATCCTGTCCATCCAGCATACGACAAGACGCCAGAACGAAAAGTCGAAAATGGACCGTAGGACACGCATTAAGGAGGCACTGGCAGCAGAAGTAGGTTGACATTGCAGCAACGGTGGGGTTGGAGCAACACTGGCATTGACAAGGCGATGGGCATTGGCAATAGCAGGTATTTGCGACGGTAGCGAGGCACGATACATGGTATGATCTCCTCCTTTCTCTGGCAAAGGCCCGGCCAGCAAGCCTGAATGGGCTGGAACATAATGCGCAAAGCTGACAGCTACTAGGAGATACAATTGAAGACCGACGACGGCGACGAGCTTCCTCTTGTCTCCTAAACATACTCCGATTCGAGGCACAAGCAGCGGGTGTCACTCCCAGATCGAGAATGGGCTTCCTCCTGCTTTGCACCACGGCCATGCTCAATCATCAACACCGAAGGACGTGGAGAGGAAAGGGACACGTTCAAAGGAGAAAGCATCTAGTGATATACAGGACAGGAGGTACATGCGGAAAACAACCACAATGCGAACACTTTACTCTGATGAAGGCACGTTTTGGACCTTGCCCCTGTTCTACCGTGACACACTGAAAGCACGAATACAACGCCAGAAGCAGCCTTTTTCCATCATCCGAAGCAGGAATAAAGCAAGACACATCACAGGGACAAAGCAACTTGTAGAGGGGAAGTTATTTTGCCAAATTGCGAGCAAGAAAGTGGCATAGATATCAGAGCTTGAGATTGGGATTTTAAAATGTCAGGTACAGCACAAGCACTACCATCTTTATCCGTTTACTAACAAAGAACGCAGGTTTGTTCGCGTGAGCTGGGATATGGCTTTAAGACCCAGGAACACCGAGTTCTGAGCTCATCACAGAAGCCCAGCCCGAGCCGAGCCTCAAACACTTAAAATGCGAGAGGCCTACGTCTGGGACTCACAGCTACAAGGCGATCTCTGAATGAAGATAGAGAAAGGAAGCAGGCTTGGAGAAGCTTGCAACTTTGCCAGCCAGGCATCGGTGTCTGTGTTGCAGCGGTTATACCGGAGCCTCAGTCCTTGTGAGAGATATAGTAAGATATTTCCGGTGTCTGAAGGGTCGTTGAAGCATTTGCTGACCGTTGTGTTGGCTTCCAGGACAATGATAGTGAAGAAAGAATTGAAGTGATGTTAGAAAAAGGCTTATAAGCGTGCACGGATCATCGTGTGAACGATGCTCCGGCTATATTATGTCAAGCGCGCCTCACTCTCAGACTTCCCTCACTATCACAAAAGACAGGCCTCAAACCGAAGGCAGGACTCGAGGCTCACTCCTTCGGTCTTGCCTCAACCCTGAATCTCGTATGCTCCGATTGAAGTTTGTCGAGTTCTTTGGTTGAAATTTGCAAGAGCTTTCCGCACTCGTTCCTCACTTTCACCTTCCTCATCTTCCTCATCCCGACGCGTCACCCAGCCATTGCTGATGCGAGCCCGTCATTTGAACCATGAGGCTCTGTTATGATCTTGCGAGGAATGTTCTAATGGTATGCTTCTTTCTGTCTTTCCTTCCATCGAGGAGCCGGTGCGTTCGTGGTGGACTTCCCTCGGCCCACTGGACCCACGATAGCACGGCATCGTTTGATTTCGTTTGATATGGACTAACCATCGGGCCTATAATCCCAACTTTCATCAACTCGATAGATATTATTCTCCTAATCGGTTGAGATGTCTCAGGTTCTCCGGCAGCATTTTTCAGAGAGCCGGAGGCAATCCCGCCCAAGACCTCCCGGCACAACCCGCTTGGGCTTGGTGATAGGAGTTATTTCGGCTTTCTATGTCCTCTCAATCGTGCATTTGTCTGTACTTGATGTATTCTTGAGCTGAGATAGTTTCTCAACACGCTGTATCCGTTTGAACCTCTCGGAATTTAAATCCTCAAAACATTGGAAGCGCCCCCACCACCGCAGATGGCAGGCGCGAGATGTGTATCAGTGCCGCGAATCCATTGCATAGTATGCTTCTGATTATCATATATAACCCTGCTTCTTGCGAATCATCTATCGGCTATCGAGTGGGCCAATATTTCTAGTTGCCTTCTGTCCAGTCTGCGGAGGCCCACATGGCCGTGTATAAAACGAGGTGAGGAGAAGAACAAGATGCGAGAAGTAAAACCACAAGATAGACCTCCCGGGATCATGAATCGTTCCACATGCGTGGTCATAGCCTCGATTCCAGCAGACCCATCAGATAGCTCCAATTCTGAGTCTTGAGAAAAAATCGCGACGCCCCCTGCAAGATAGGAAGTGATCACTCAACAGTACGACACCAGATGCCAGAGAACCCATGGCCCCTTCAAAGTTCCTTTATTTCCATGTTGTTTTATTGTTCGGGCTTTGCTGGTTGATTATATACAAAGTGTAACCATGTCGTCTCAAGGAGGCAAGTCAGGGGGCAATTGAATCAGGTTCGTGAAGACCAAGGCGACTTTTTTCGTACTCCGACTGTGATGTATGCTTATAGCTCTCTCATTATGATCTTGCTATCGGTTTGCGCGTCCCAGATTCGTGTAGGTTCGTGATGCCTTGCTCTGTAAGGAGGTTCTATTAGCTGTTTGCCTGTCCTTGAAGCCCGATTTCTCACCAGAATCATAAAATCGAAACGCTTGACTTCTCAGAGTCTCATAAAATGTATTCGAAGCAGGTAACATGGCAGAACAATAAGCACGATTTCTATCGCGGTGAAATTATGTCTGTCACTGTCGGAGCTTGTTTTTGTGGTGGGGTAGTTTGTTCAGATTTGCGAGCCCCCTCCTTATACTTGACCTGCTCTCGCTACTGGAAACGCACAAGCGTCCCCCTTAGCGCCAAATTTATTTACCACAAGTCATGCTTTTGTAATTCTGCCACTGAATCAAAACATTGTCGGCCACAATATCAAGATCTCGCTCCAAAAGCCCACAAATTCCCTTCCAACCCCCTCACGTTCAAATACTCAATCTCTTCCTCGCCCCCTTGCCCCGCAAGTCTCTTCGCTCCAACTCACTTTCTCCTTCACCACCATAGCATTGTCAACATGTGCCACGTTACGGACGTCGTACGCCATTTAGGGTGTGGTCATATCTACTCCATGAATAATGGAGGCAAGTGTCCTTACCCGTACAGCTGCCCGACCTGGGTGAAGCCCGGCCACGAGACCGCTAGGATTGGCACTACCGAGTGTTCCGCTTGCGTTCAGCGCTGGAATAACTTCTTGAAGCCGGCAAAGAAGCGAAGCTGCCTAGGTTTCGTTTTGGGAAAACCAGACTGGGTGACCCGTTTGTTGGCCCGCAAGAATGGTTATGAGACCCTTCAGTAAAGGAAATACCGTCGTCGACTAGAAAGACGCGGCCTCTCACAACAACATGGCTCATGCTCACAAGGGTTCGTAACCTCCTCCTCCTCCCTCGGACGCTGACTGATCTCGATTGTACGATGCAGATGCTGCTAAGCACGAGATCGTTTCCCTTCTTCGACTCTACGAGGCTCATGGCTGATGTTCACAATGGTCCGTAACCTCCTCCTCCCTCCATCACCTCCTCTTTCCCTTGCCTCATCACCGATCTAAACACTGGACGCTGACTGGTCGCCATTGTACGATACAGATGCTGCTAAGCTCTGCATCGTTTCTCCTCTCGACTACGACGCGGATGCTGCTCAGCACGAAATCATGTCTCTTCTTCGACTGTTTTACGCGCAAGACTGATGCCCACAATGGTTCGTAACCTCCTCCTCCCTCCATCACCTCCTTCTTACCCTTACCCTTGCCCTGTCACCTACCGGAGTACTGGACCCTGACTGACCTCGATTGTGCCACACAGGTTGCTCAGTTTTAAATTGTTTCTGTTTTTCTACTTCACGACCTTTACGAATTCACGACTTCAAGACGCAGCGGCTGCTATGCACTGGATCATTTCTCTTCTCTGGATTCTGCATTGTACCATACAGAGGCTTTCAAGCTCTTGATAATTTCTGTTTTTTAATTGCTCGATTCTGCGACGCAGGTGGCTGCTAAGCAGTGAATCTTTTCACTTCTCCGGTCTCCACAATGTACAACGCAGAGGCTGCTAAGCATTAAATCATGTCTCTTCTTCGCTTGAGATTGTAAGGAGGATTTGGCGTATTAGATTCGGTGTATGCTTTGTTTGCTTCCTCGTGGAGCTTCTAGCTAGGATCAAATCGTCTATCTTCTGATCATGGCTTTGCTCTCCTCCGTTCTCTCCATTAATGACTCCCAAAGTGCGATCTCTCCCTCCTCAGCGCCTGCTAACTCTACCAGCGCCTCTAAACCCTCCGCCGTGGAAGGAGCTGAGCACATCTCGAGTCGAATCCACAAACCACGGTGAATCAACAAGCAATCAAGAAGTACAAGCCATTGCGATCCTACGGCGTCTAATACGAGAACGACTCTTTATCAGTGGAGATCTGAAGACGAAGACGGGAGTTGGATCGGAGCTGCAGGAACCAAATCGCCGTTTGGCGTTTTAAACATCCACATATTACTCCTGAGCCTCTTCCCACCCATCTTCGTCTTTAGATCTTTCGCCCAGTCTACTTTCGTCTTCGGCTTAAGTTTCACTTCCTCCGCCGGCCCAGCAGATTGAGCCCTCGCATGCCTGGCTTTGGTCTTCTCCTCCCGTGCTTTCGCCTTCTCTGTTTTCGTCGCCTTCCTACGTGCCTCTTCCTCCTTGCGTCGCGCAGCCTTCTCCACCTCCGCTTTAGCCTCCTCCGATCTCACCGCTTCCGCCTTGTTCCTTTCCTCTCGTCGATACGACCAGCCCACAGATGCCAGGATACCTACTGTGAGCCCTCCCAAATACATATTGCTAAACAAAAGCGTGTACCTGGCCATAAAGACGATTGCAACCGGGTACGCTATGCCCCTCCCCCACATATAACGATTCATGCTCCGATTCTGCTTCCAAGATATGAAGTCTATAAGACTTACCTCTAATACGATGGATGTGGCTACTTTGAGGGAGAAGTTGTGATGGAGCGTTAGCCCGCAGAAGAAGACTGTTAACCAGTAGAGGATTGTGCCGCTGGTGGTGTCCCAGAAGCCGTTAGATGAAGGATGGGGCTTGAGTGGTGCATAAGGTGGCCTGGAGGCCTGCTCGAGTGGGCTCTTGTCTATGGAGGTTGAACTCATGATGCTTCAGCGTTTCCAGCTACTCGATCACCAAGTTTTCAGGATTGACTGGAGTGCAAGTTCATCGATTGGGTTTACTTTCAAGTAGGACGTCGAGTAACGCGCCCTTTGAGCAATCAAGTCCAGATCCGAAAACTCTTACAAAGAATGTCTCAGAGCTACCTAATTGACTCGCCGGACATGGCTCAGGTAAGCGTTCCAAGCCGCCAGTCCGAACTCCCAAAGCTCCAACTGACATTCCACCTACTAGGCGCCATCATCAAGAGCACCCACTCAGCTTTCAACCGCGTAATCAATACCCCCGAAGCCCCGAAACCATCAACCCAGTCATCAAGGCACGCACAATACTCATAACTCTACGATAGTTGCCGGGTAACAACACCAAGAGGGATATACTGGCAATAGTCATACTGGCAGACCAAGGATCATGGGCGGCCATGCAGCTTTTGTACATACCCGAGAGACCATGAACACTTCACACCTCAGGAACACGCTGGGCAAATTTCAAAACACGGGGTTGTTTTCAACTGATACAAGGCAAGCAATTTCAACACTATGATATTGGTGCGGAAAGAAGATTTAATACACCCAGCAGCACTATCCATCCCTCATCGAGATTACATGATTCAAGCTTCCACAACCACAATCCATTCAAGTCGCGAATGAAACGATCCATACGAGAGCTCCGAGGAAATATGACAAGACCAGTCCAGTCACTACCCCAGTGGAAAACAAGATGCCAGCGCGCTGGCTACTGACTGGGCAGTATTGGTACAAGTTGGACTGGCCCTGGTGGCCTCTGAGATTGCTTCCTGACTTTCTCAAAGATGCGGAAGAGTATTGATGTAATCACTGGAAGATTGAAACTAAAGTGTGTAGGTTTGTGTGCAGCGGGAGAAAAGTAGGATTTTTGAGCAGCGATTCTCTTTGTTCGAACTCACGCCGCTTTCGTGTGGATGACTTGAAAGTTTGGGAACATTCAGATAAAATGACGTTTGCGTCTCGACGTATTACACAAAGGGAACGGGGTAAGTCAGCCTGTGGCTGCTTGGATGACTTATTTCACAGCAAGAATCCAGTCTGTGCATATTCGTTCGCCGACTGCTTGTAGGCCAAAAGTCTACATCCTCACCGGGTCACCATAATGCAGAGTTAAGCTCTCTGCCGTAAAGACGTTACGGTAGATATCAGCTAGTGTTATGCTCCCCACGCGCAGAAGCCAAGAGGTTTTGGTGGCTTACGAGCCCTGGATTGTAGCTCACACACACTTGATTTCGATCTTATTTATGGAGAGATCATAATCTTTCTGGTATTTAATATTATTGTAATTGTAACTTAATCTCACAAGACTTTGAAACACAAGAGTACCAGCTTCTCCAGTGAACCCCGAACATAACCCATCCTTCCCGAAGCCATTCCGGAACATTTTCCTCCTATGGAGAGAGCGTATTGTCTCTGAGTATGTGACAAATATCCAACTATCAAGCTGCCTCTGAAGCGTTAAAATTCGACCCATTGACCACAGCCTCCACAAACTCAGTAACATTCCCCTTGGTCGCATTAACCACCGACCCAACGAAATCCGTAACATTAGCCTTAGTCCCATTGACCACTGTCTCAACAACTTTCGACTGGTTCAAGTACGACGCGACTTCCTTGACCTCCTCAATAACCTTCTCTGAAACATTGTGGTAGACCTCCGAGACGATTTCGGGGTGCTTGGAAGTGAAGAAAATGCCGCTGACGACGACACCGATGGCGATGAGCAGGACGAGGGTGCTGCCGATGATGATTAATGTCTGGGGGTATTGGAGGGACTTCTCGTCTTCGATGTCCTCTTGTCTCTTTTGGTCCGAAAGGTCCGACATTGTTGTTCTTAGGTGAGGGTGGCGGTTTCGATTGGGGTGTTGGGTTTGAGGCTGAACCCTAGTTTGCGAGGTTCGGTGGCGGGAATGGCACGGAAGGAATTTAACAAAAAATTCAGGGGAGGGAGAGATTCTATATACAAACAAACCACAGGTTAGCCCCCGACGCATCCTAATATCTCGGGTTGAAAAGATGAAAACAAATATTTTGGTTATCCTGCATTCGGTGGCCACGCTGCTTGCGGATAGGGGGCTCGCTTAGTGATCTAGTTCCGGCGCTGAAGCAAGGGGTGATAACATTGAGATTAGATGATTGCGCCGTCAAGATGAATAAAATCGGAAGGATTCGCACATTAAACTGGGAGCAGTCGCAATATTCAAGGGTTGGCATTTTTAATGCAAGATATCTACTTTTACAAAACTGCACCACATTCATTCTACGCTGTTCCCGAACCTTGCTCCGGCTGCAACCTCATTATTTTCCCCGGATTCAGCAGGCCCAACGGATCTAATGCAAGTTTCAGTCTCCTCATTGCATCCACCGAATCCTCGCCAAGCTCGTAGATCAATGCTTCTCGATTTTCTAATCCAATGCCATGCTCGCCACTGACGGTTCCGCCCCTCTCGACACCAAGCTTTTGAGCCTCTCGGATAAGCTTCTTTGCGAGCGGCTTTTGATGGTCTGAGAAGAGAATGCATGCATGGAAGTTTCCTAAATAATGATGTTAGTGCCGCAAAGCCAAATGAGGATATTTCATCGCTGCTTACCATCTCCAACGTGCCCCACACACGATCCGACCAATCCGCTTTCCTCGATGGACTTCATTGTTTGATCAATCACATCGGCCAACTGCGAAATTGGAACACAAAAGTCGGTGCTTAGGAACTGGTCATCAGGGAGTCTCTTCAATGTCAGTGTGCTCCACAGCGCAGTCTTTCTCGCGTGCCATAGAGAATCCGTTTCGGCGTCAGTCTGCGAGCGTTTGAATGAGCCACACTTATTTGCCTGGGCGAACTTTTCAACAATGTCGATCTGCTTCTGAACTTTTCCCGGACCTTCGCCAGAGATTTTGAAAAAGACCGACGGCTCTTAGGCCCACTGTTCATCGGTGTAGCCAGATTGATTGACCGCGTACATTGTATATTTATCGAGGAGCTCCATCGCTTCCAGTACGTGCCCTGATCCTGATATCTGGACTGTGGTGTTGACAGCTTGATGTAAAGTTGGGAACGAGGCCACCGCTACCCGGATATTTTGTGGCTTGACTGTGACCTTCAACGAAGCTTCCGTTACAAATCCCAGAGTCCCTTCGGACCCAACGAACAAACGGGTGAGATCGTAGCCAGCACTTGACTTCCGAGGTCTATGGCGAGTCTTGATTATAGTCCCGTCGGCGAGAACTACAGTCAAGCCAAGCACCCAATCTTTCATTGTACCGTATTTGTACGCATTTGTTCCAGAGCATCCCTGCCCAATCATGCCTCCAATTTGAGCACCGGGACCTGGATCTGGAGGGAAGAACAAGTCAATTTTGGACAACGCTTCATTGAGATCCAGATAGCCTACGGACGGCTGCACGACAACATCCATATCATCCGGATGCACCTCCAAGATTTTGTTCATTCTTTTGAAATCCAAGCAAATCTCGCCATTTTCTGCAGCAAGTGTTCCCTCGAGCGAGGTGCCACCTGAAAAAGCAATCATGGGTATTCGGCGTTTGTGACAGATCTTGGCGATGGCCGATGTCTCTTCGGTCGTAGATGGATAGACGACCAAACTTGGGCGATCATCATCTCCTCTGGGAGCAGTGGACCATGCCGTGCTTGAATGAGCGATCCTAGTCCCCAAGTGATCGGTCACGCCGTCTTGACCCAACAACTCCTCAAGCTCTTCACGGGCTCCAGTCAAGTTGCCAGGAGATAGGTCATATTTAGGCGCGTTGTGACTGTCAATTGGAGCTGTTGACCGTACATCCAAAGTGGCACGTGTGGCCGATCCTAACGCTGCTGAGTTTCGCGACTTCGAAATTTCGGTATCTGCAAATTGATTCCAGGAAAATAGCAAGACCCCAAAGAATGCTGATAAGCCAAAACCGGCCAGAAATGACGGCACCCTGGAAGATTTCGCAGACGTTGATTTGACTGTATCTGGGGCTGGTCGAGCAGACAGCGGCCTCAGTTGGGCAGCTCCGTTTGCGGCAAGTCGATAGTGGGAGAATTCCGGATTGAATCTGGCTTTATATTGAGAGCGGGCGAAGGATCTAGATATAACAATCATGACGATAATTATGGCCAATTGCGATTTGTTTGAAGATTGCTGCAAAATAGACAAGTTGGCTAGGCTCTTGAATTGAAGGTCTTGAAATATTTCGGGGTCGACGAAAGCGCCTTGGCGAAACAGATTGCGCGGCCTGATTGGCTGGGCACATCCGCGCGGGGCAAAAGGGGTAAGTCCACTAGGCGTTCAATCCCGCCCTTCAACTTGAATATTTCGTTGAGAGGAATGCAAAAGTCGGAATTCAAAATGGTTTATTCCATAACACTTCAAATACTGTCAAATGCAAACCCGGAAGATCGATCCTTAAAATTTACCCCGCATTTCACCCCGCATTTGGCCTGAAGCCTTTTCAAGAACGGATTTCCAAGTAGAGGTCCCAATTAAACCCTCAAATTGTGTTTGTTCACTTTTGCTAATACACTCTGACTTCTCGGCCGGTTTCAAGCTCACACGCACCCTACAACAACCAAGAAGAAACTTTAGAGGTACATTGAAAGATTTCTGCATAACACAGAAACGACGGTTACGACTCCAGAATCACGATGATAGAGGGATCAAGCTACTGAAATGAGTTGACTTTGAGGGCGTAGTCGGCCTTGGAGGTTGGGAGGATTTTTCGGCAAGTGAAACTTGCTTTGTAGCATTTTCCGCAAACGGCTCAAGGGTGGCTGAACGAACAGCTCCCCGTCATACATATCAGGACAAAGAATGAGTTATCTCAAAACGAATCTCCCACTTTTCAACCATCGGTCCACTCTCAAAATTACTCAAACTATTTTACTCGCAACAGGATTTCATTCCAGCCGAAAATGCCTTCACCATCAGTTTCAAAGCCCTCCGCTGCGAAGGTACCAATACCTATCAAGACAAGCTCGACTCAAAGCAAACCACCCTGTGATCGTCAGAATCCCAAGCCTTTCTCCCCAAGAAATGTACCTCTTCCAGCCCCACGCCGCGGCTCAGCCCACACCGCAATCACCGACTGGGAGGGCTCCGTTATATCGCACTCCTACCTCCCCTCAAGCCCATCCACGCAGTCCCGTCCTCGCAGCAGCATGGACACCATAGCAGGAAAAGTCACTTACTGGATCGTCATCGCCTTTGTCACCTACCTACTCTATTCCAACTTCTCCTGGTCTCTCCTTCCGCAGGTGCTACTAGCTGCAATCGTCGTAGACGCGTTACGCTCCCGGGAAAACCCGAGTGGAAGCCGGGTTCTTGTGACTTTCATTGTCGTGCTGGCGGAAGGTCTGGCGGTGTTGAAGATTTATACGACGACGTTTGAGAACTTGTGGTTTTGGTGGGTTGCTACGGCTGTGGTGGGGTTCGTGGAATGGGCTAGGTGGAAGGAGTGGAATAAAAAACAGACGAAGGTGGAAGAATATTGATTGAAGCTTGAACGGACGAGGAAGTCTTCGTGGCAGATTATCGTCGAAAGTCTAACGCCTGCTCGCCCAGAACTGAAAAAGGAATGCTCTTAGCCAGACGTAAATCTCAATGACAGAAGGAATCTACCATAGACCTGCTTAAAATTCCAGACTGGAGCTTATTTCAAGTGACTTCTCGTTCTATGAATTATCCTAAAGTTCAACGAACCAATACTTCGCTAGGTAGTACTTGAAGCCAGCGGTTGCTTGCCACTCAGAATATTTTCCAAATATTCTATATTACCTCGAAAAGTATTAATCAGACTCTGTATGTGGTTGCCATCGATACTATGATCAGCATCAAGCACATCACTGTCCGCAGTACTCTCAACCCCAAAATCTTGGCCGGGAAATTTTTGCATGGACAGACTATTTAGCTTTTCTTGCAAAGATTGCAAGGCACACTTAATCCGGCGTAACGTATATTCCAGTAGCATGTCGGTAACCAGCCCCTGCTCTTTCCCCACAACCTGGTAAATGCCCACCGTGACCGGCGGCATAACTTCTCGCGGAAAACTTCGTACACTGTCCTTATCTCCAGATTCTAGAGAAGACGAGCGACTGTTGTAGGTTGAACACAGCTCCAAGAATCGTCGTATCAAAGACCGCATGGTCATGGCCGCTAAGAGCAAGACCTCTTGGCCGTTATCTTGCTGGCAAATGTTACATGAGATTAAGCTTTTCCAAGGCTCGAGTGCCTGTTGCATAGCATGAAGCACTACATCGACAGAAGGAGATTTGTGATGTTTCTCGAGTTCCTTGAGACGGCAGAGAAGTTCGGCGTGTCTTTGGAAGCAGGTGCAGCTCGAGTCAGGTCGTAATTGCCATGACTTTTGAGTGTTGTCCCCGCCGCGTACATTCAGCAATGGATGCGGATCTAGATCTGGCGACGTCTTTTCCGGTTCATCGTCCAAACCACCGGGGAGTTGTGTTTGGGGAGCGAGGGGTGACATTACGGGCGGGGTAAGCCCCTAGAGAGGAAAGAGTTAAATCCGGATCGCTTGTGGGCTATGCTACTGTAGGAAACAAATAAAGATATGGAATAATTACATACCTGAGAGAAATCTTGTACTTTTGCTAATGCAAAATCAGGGAGGAAGTTCTGATTTGACAAATCCCAAGATGATGATTCAGAACCGTGGAAAGAGTAAGATATATCATTGCTGAAGGTCGGATCAAGCATCATATCGTCGAAAATAGACAAGCTTCCATCTCTACCGGGATCAAAGCCAATCCCTGATGATGAAATATCATCTGTAAACATGGGCATTTCCATTTGTGTTTCAGCACTCGCCCGTGATTCCTCATCGTCCAGACTGCGAGCGTGCTGTTGTTGCTCAAGTGTTCTCTTGTTTTTCGTGCCCTTGACTCTGCCAATCCGGTTCGAAACACTGTAGCAGCATTGATGTCCCGACGTCGTACAAGAAGCACAAGGAATGCCCCCAGAGCAGCGCATCTTGGCTTTGTGACATGCATCGCAAGCAGTCCGAAGCTTTTTCGCCGCACTCTGCTTCGTACTTTGGCGTTGAGACAACATCGCAGGGACTGAGGCTCAAGATAATCCGTGGGATATGATCTGCGAGTTTTATGAGGTTACGCTAGCAATGCTGTATGAAGTTCTGGATGCGGGATGGTTCGCGGGAGCCGAGCCGAGGCGGGGGAATGTTTCCCGATCCTGTTGCACCTTCCAGGCTAACCCCTTGTAGCTTCATTCTCGTATACTGGGTTCTATAACAAGTAGGAAATCTCTCATATAATACAACCAAGTCTCGTTTGATATAATATAGATCGTAGACAAGACGTACCAAGATATTTGCTACCGATCGGGCTTCTTCAGCCTCGCGGCCAGCGTTAGTGCAATCCTTCAAACTGTAGCACATTAGTAATCTCAGCCAACCCCTTTTCTCCGACACAGGGTAAGTGAAAAGATTCCATCCATCATTAAATAGTTTTTGAACAATTGAAAAGGTCACTTATAATGGCAATACCATACCGCAGGATCAATATGCCACTGGAAGTAATTATCGTTGGCGGTGGTATCGCTGGATTGACAGCCGCTATTGCGTTGAGAAAAGCGGGACATTCAGTAAAAGTGAGTACCGGTCACATTAGCTCTCCTTTTCTGACAAGGCAAATACACGCTGCTATTTATCAGGCATACGAATTAACAAGTGGAAAGATCTTTGAGAAATCATCCTTCGCCGCTGAAACCGGCGTAAGTACCACAGTTCCCAAATTAATCAAGACCCGGAACTCTAGTGTTCTAGCATGGCATTATTCATTCTCTTTCGAACATTACTGACTACAAAATGCCGGCGTCTAGGCGGCCCTTGCGTTGACTCCCAATGGCTCTCGGGTTCTCGCCCATCTAGGATTCTCCTTCTCAAGAGCTCGCGCTGTCGACCTAAAAGCTTGGGAAACCGTTCACGGAGACACATTGGCTCCATTGGGAAGAGTCGACTTAGCCGATTCCGAGGAGAGATTCGGGACCTTGCCATACACCATTCATCGGGTGGACTTGCACAACGAGCTGCTGCTTCTAGCCTTGGGTCCTGGGGATGGGAAGACGAAGCCGGCTCAGTTGATTCTCAGTTCTAAAGTAGTAGATGGAGACCCTCAATTAGGGGAGGTCGTGTTAGAGAGTGGCGAGAAGCATCGTGCTGATCTCATTATTGGCGCCGACGGACTACACTCTGCCTTGAAGAAAGCTGTTCTAGGACAAGATGCTCTGGTTTTGCCTCAGCCAACAGGATCAAGTGCCTTCAGGTTTCTCGTCCCCGCCAAAACACTGGAGGAAGACGCAGATCTCGACGCGTTACTTAAGTGGAAGACACCGAACGCCTCTACCATCCTTGCTGACACGAAGGACCATGTAAATGAACGTCATATGGTTTGGTATGAGTGCCAGGGGTGAGTCTACCAAGACACTGTCTCTTCATCATGTGTGTTGAATTAATGAGTATAGAGGCGAGGTACATAATTTTGTAGGCATTCATCCAACCAGGACAGAAGATACAGTAGAGGATGGCAAGGACGGTTAGTAGTTAACCAGATCAAATGAATTTGCTTGAACAAGACTGACCATCATGATTCAGTGGACTTCAAGCCGTCCATGCTTCAAGAGTTTGGTCACTTCCACCCTGATATCAGCAAACTGATCAAGCAAGTCCATCTATTTACTCACTCGCAATGAGCATCAACGTCTAATGCACTTTTAGCGTCGGAATCAACATCAAATGTTGGGCTCTTTCAGTGCATGAGCCCTTACCCTCGTGGAACAACGGCAAGATCCTACTCATTGGTGATGCAGCTCATCCTGTGAGTTGTTCTCAGATCGGCTTCTCCAAACCTGGTTTCAACTAAAGGATTGAACTAGATGCTCCCATTTGGAGGGCAAGGCTCAAACCAAGCTATCGAAGACGGCGGCGCATTGGGCGCTCTTCTCACGGAAGTAGAAGATGCAAAGGTCATCCCAACAAGGCTCGAACTCTTTGATCAGGTGAGACGCAATAGGGTGTCGAGGGTTCAAGTCTTGAGTAAGGTGGCGGTTGGAAAGGAGAAAACGGTGGAAACGGAATTGCAGAAATACAGTGATCCTCCAGGTTCTAGTAAGTCTTCTATCTCGTAATTTGATGACTTGTACTGATCGATAGTAGAAGTTGTTGGATCGTTTGCTGAGCGCGTTGCACATGACTTCAGGTACGTGAAACGCAATGATTTTTGGGTGTGTGAATGCATAGTAATGATCGTGGTTAGCTTTGACGTGCTCAAAAAGTGTGAGGAAGTACTTTCTGCGTCGTACTAGTGTGGTGGGCTGGGACCGAAGACTTGCGGATGATTGTATTTAGATGAGAAATTCAGGAGTTCCGGGACTTTTTAAGAACGCCTTCAGTGCCGGGTTGAAACCCCGAAAACCTACATATGAACGCGAGGCTTCTCAATCATTTATGTCCTGTTCACCAGTGGTTGTGCCAACCCAGAATCCTGCAAAAATGTACGTGAGTTTGTATATTAAAGGCCCAAGTCTCGTGCTTCTAGAATAGGAGTAGATATTTTCAATCAGTTGCTCTGCCTTAAGTTTCGCATCTACCCCGCACCTACCCCGCACCCACGCCAAACCCCACATCAACCGTTCATGACCTGCCCCCTACCCGCACAACAACTTCAGGGACTACTTCCAGATTCCAAGTCAACACCATCCCCGTTACCCTCTTTCTGCGCTGGTTCTTGAAGCGATGAAGCGAATGAACCTTTGTTGTCATTAACTATTGCGGGCTCTTCCTTCTGGACCTCCTCTGCCGGCTTCGTAGACTTCGCAATCATTTCCTCCAGAATGCGAGTAGCATCGGCAGAATACTTGCACGCAGCTCGGATTCGAGGACCGTACTTCCAGAAAAGGAATGGGAATGGCATGCACAGAACAGCCATGAAAGCAGGGATTGATGATGCCCAGTGTATTCCGAGATTGTGATACATGGGAGTTGTGAAAAGAGGACTATTTATGTTAGCGCAGCAAAAGCTTTTAGCCCGGGGGAGATTAAGAAACTCACAAAGCAGCGCCAAACAGAGCTCGGATAGTAGCGTTCGCAGCAAGCACAGAGGCGGCATAGACAGTGTACGAGTCGATGAGGTAATTCGCAACACTCAGAAAAACCACGACGTGGGAGAAGCCAAACGGGATTGTGCCGATGATGGATACTATCCAGTGGATGTTTGGGTAATTGGTCCACGCAAACCACTGACAAGTTAGAGATAGCTCTTTGCCCAAGATACGAAGTAACTTACGAAGAGTCCGATCGGGAGAGCAAATGCCCCAACCATTGAGGGTCCAAGACGTGCTTCGGCCGGGGCACGTTTGCCGGGAGATCTGTCGACGATTTTTGTGTATCTCCCATTATCCAACACAGCATATACCATTCCCAGTAACTGTCCTATCATGACACCAATGAATGACAATCCCGTGACTCCCTGAGACCAGCCTCGAACCTCTCCGAAGACGATAGGGAAAGCTGCAAATTCGAGATACATTGTTCCGTAAACTGCTCGCCAATTCTAATTAGTACAAGCTAGAGTTTTTGGGAGTAATGGGTACTTACTAATGGCCATGTACAGTGACAGTAATAAGACGATCGGTTCTCGGAACAACAAGATCCAAGGTCGGATCATTGCTGTGTTGAAAATCTGGGTTGTAGTCTTGTGCCCATTCTCAATCTCCAACTTGCTCTTGTAAACTGCTCCATGCAACTTAGAAAGCTTGGCTGCTCGCTTTTGAAGCAGGAATGGTGCGTAAGTTTCTGGGACGAGGAGAACTCCGAGAATGAGTGAAATGCCGGTAAGAATAGTGATGAGTCCTTCTAACCACTTCCAACCCTGAGCAGCCCCAAGAAAGCTGCCAGCAATAGGACCAAGTGTCGGGCCAATGAATGGAGCGGAAATAAAAACCACCGAAGCCAATCCTCTCTCACGAGCAGTGAACATGTCGGCGATGACCCCTGCTGCATTTGTGAGTGCTGATGCACCGAAGGCCCCAGAGAAGAACCGGAGCACAAGCACAGACGTGATATTTTTGCTCGCAATGGCTACACCGCTGAAAAGGGTGACTCCAACGTAGGTAATAACGAAAATAATTTGTCGACCGCACAGCTCAGATAGAGGACCCCAGATGGCAGGTCCTATGGCGAATGCGAGGACGAACAAAGACACGCCAACCACTGCAACCTCTTCGCTCACATCAAAATCGTGCATGATTTGAGGATTGGCGCCGGAGAATCCTGATGAAGAGAACGTAATAGCCAAAGTGGCGAAGGCCATGATGAATGTAATCAGCCATTTTCTTCCAAACGGCAACGACAAGGGGTTTCTAGGGTCGTTTTCGAGCCACTCTACTCGGTACGGATCCTCTGATGTGCCAGCGCCGGGGTAATTGTGGTTGATAACTTCGTCGGTCAAGGAGGTCCACGAAAGTATCAGGCGTGAATAGGGGATTTCTGGCCGCATCGGAGCCGCTGGTACACCTTTTGCCATGGCGGGTAAAGTTGACGTTGAAAATGTACTAAAGTCATCGACTCGGGAATGGAAGGAGACTAAAAGATCAAAGTAGATTTTAGGAGAAGTCTTCGTGGCTTGCTGGTACGTTTTGGAGTTGAAAGTACAAATGGGCTAGTCTACGGCGTTCATGATAATAGAAAGTCGCCGGGGCCGCTGTGCCGTCACTTGCGGCTCGAGGAGAAACTTCTACATCCTGACAATACATGCAATAACGTTTTATAAATGTCTTCCAAACAAGCATCGTAGATTCCTGGAATGGCCACAATGTGAAGTGTGGCCGAGGGGATCGCAAAATGCATTTCCGTACTGCTATTCTAGCCGTGGAGGCCGCCTCACAGATTTATGAAAGACTTGACATATGAGACAACTTTGCTCTTTCTCAGACATAGATAGAATCGCTTTGAGCCTATCGCCTGTGGTTCATAACGTTATTACATCGCCGTGGAAAAATATTTGAGAAGACATGAACTCCGGACGCTGCTTGATATTTGATTCGCCTGAGGCTCCTAAAGGGGATTAGTTTCGGGCGATAAGTGGGGCACCGATCTTCCCGCTCTGGCGCGCCGAACCCCTTACCCGTCCGGAACCTCCCTTCACGAACAACAGCAGCAACTCGAAGGTGTAGAACAACTTTAAAACGTCAAAACGTTAATACTTTATTCGATGATGCTTTGAGAGGAAGAATATGGCATTCTTCTACTCAGCGTGCTTCACATGCCGAATCCGGCCCGTTCGCGGGGACGATCGCATCGAAGTTTCCACTATAACAGCGACCACCCCACTTGAGAGCGCAAGCTTTCCAACTCAAGGGAGGAGGTCCACCCACAGTAGGTCCACAACTTGAAGCTTTTTTCCTTATCCTCAAATTCGAGCCCAAGTGGGGAGGGTAAGGAAGTGTGGGTTGCAGTTATTTTTCAGCAAGTTCCTATACTTTTCTTGGCTCTTGAGAAAACCGATAGACCTCGAAATGCACGAGACAATTCCTCAAGCAATGGCTGAACACAAATTTGGCGAGGTCGTCGACGCCATATCGTCTGATGTCGAATCAGATAACGCCTCATCTCGAAAGGCATCTCGAAATGAGACAATCTGGACAATATGTGGCTGCGTCAGTATACAAATCATCATCCTACGTTCAAGAAGTATCTGACATTCTTTCAGGCGCTTGCAAACTTTTCTGACGGCTACCAGCAAAGCTTGGTAAGATACTTGATGGCGAGAATATACGGGGAGTGTACTAATCTCCCCAGGCATCAAGTACCAACGTTGTCATGAACCATCTACTTGGCACTAAGATATACACCTCAACCTTTCAGACTCGTCTCTCCAATGCTCTTCTTATTGGGTCAATCGTAGGGATTGTCATACTTGGATACGCATCCGATATGTTCTCCCGGAAAAGTGGGATGTTGGTAACTTCTGGCTTGGTGGTCATCGGATCTCTGCTCTCTACGCTCGTTTTCCGGGTTTCTCCCGCGCCAAATATGCTTTGGTTCTTGATCATTGCTCGCGGGATAGCGGGGGTTGGAGTTGGCGGAGAATACCCAACATCAGCAGCCGCTGCGCTCGAGGGCTCCAATGAGTACTTCGACAATAAAAGAGGACCGATTCAGGTGCTTATCTCAACTTTGATGGCTACCACGGGTGGGCCGGTTTGCACGTTTGTATATCTAGCCACACTCCTCGCCACTTCCAACAATCTGAAAACGGCATACCATGCCATGAACGGAATTTCCACAATTTTACCATTCATCGTAATATTCTTTCGTTCGAAAATGCACGACGCACGCCTGTTCCGCAAATCTAAATTTCAAACAGCGAGCGGTTCCATGGATGATACTTTTGAGGCAAAAGAAGTACATGCTGAGGCTTTTGGGAACGAGCTCCGCGTTTTTTCTCTACGACTTTGTCAACTTTCCCAACTCGATTCTTTCATCTGCCATCATAAATAGTATCGTCCCAGACCACAATGTTCGCACAGTAGCTGTTTGGCAGCTCATCCTGGCCATACTCCCAATTCCCGGAGTGTTCATCGGTGCGTGGCTTGTCAACCGTATCGGAAGGCGATGGACGGGAATCCTTGGCTTCTGTGGATACATCATCATAGGATTTATCATGGGTGGAGCATATACTGAATTAACAACAAAGTCAATTCCGGCATTTGTCGTCTTGTATGGTCTACTCCAGGCTTGTGGTCACATGGGGCCCGGAGCGACCATCGGTCTGATGAGCGTCGAGAGCTTTCCGACTGCTGTGCGGGGTATGGGGTATGGTGTCAGTGCTAGCTTTGGGAAAGCGGGCGCCGCCATTGGGACACAAGTCTTTACTCCAATTCAAGACGCTGCTGGGAACTCGGCTACATTCTATGTTGCAGGTGCGTGTGAGCTCAAAGTCCTCGAAGAGGAATGTCCACACTGCCAGTTCCGCGCCGACATCCCCAAACAATGGCTACTTTCATGCATTCTACTACATTTACAGTATTTAGCCGTGCTTATTCTCATTCCGTTGTTTTTTGAGTTACGTTCTCTCATTTTGCCTGAGGAGAGGAGACAGCGTTAAAACCTCGCAACTGGCTTTTTACAGAGCGGATAATATAACCCTTTACCTCTAAAGATATCTTTTTGAGAATACTACTGGATCTACTATAGTAATAGAAATGATCTTGGGCAGTTATAGTATATTGAAAAATTGAAATGCCTTCAACTTAGTTGAAAGGTTCTACCCGAGGGGTTTTTTTTTTTAGGGTTGACTATTTTCACGTGAAAATGTAGGTTTTTATATATGCTGACATAAGAAAACCTACATTTCCATATGATTTAAGACGGCTAAAAGGTTAAATGACTTCGGGCTTAGGCTTAGGGGCAGGCTCAGGCTTAGTGCTAGGCT
>QGMK01000482.1:0-23709 GCA_007825345.1 Lachnellula suecica
ATATTTTAATTTCTTTAAAAATAAAATATATTAAGTTTTATATATAAGCGAATAACTTTATATTATCCCTTTATAAATAGCTGTAGTACAATGCTACACTTGTAATTGACCTATCAAATAAGAGCACGGGCCCCCTAAGGACAAGGAGAAAATCTTTTTTTTATCCTTGTCCGGAGATTTTGGGATCTTGCATCAACTTGGCCTCAGGTATAGACCTGGCCAAAAAGGGTCTCAGCTATGGCCGCATTTTGCTTACCGCTCTCTGGACCGCCATAACTTCTATTGTATAGTTGATAGCAGCGTCCAGATACTTTTCGTCTTTGCAGAATTCATTTCCGATGAAAATCCGCCCCGATACTTTGGCAATAATACGCACGAAAACATTGTGGACATTTACAACGGCCCAGTCGTGGCAGGCGGGTAGTTCTTCCCGTAAAGCCTCTTCGACTTCGTCCACGATGAATGGGTTGAGGCGGGCTAGAAAGTTTGAGCGTTAGTATCCATACAATATTTGGCTTTGCCGTCTGGACGATGATGCTTTGGACCAGGACCTTACTTAATGCTGGATTCAGGTCTTGCTTGATTGTATGTGGGATGATGGGCACATATGTTTCAATCTTTGTGTATTTCACTACCATAGACTATGATAGAAGTGCAGTGTCAGCTATATCCGAATATGTAGGGTGGTAAATTTTGGAGTTCTGACCTCATCGACTGCGGCTGCCATGCTTACGACATCGTCAGGCAGCTTCTTGAGTTCCGGTAGGAAGTATGGGGAGAGAATGATTACGGAAGCATCTGTAAATAATTAATGAGCATACTGAGTGGACTCGGAGTAATACGAGTTTTCAATAGCTCACCTCGATTTGTCGTGATTCTGAACACTCCATTTTTGAACTATCGTTGAAGTTATTTCTGCTTAGCCTAAGCTATTCCCAAGTCAAGATTCAAGACGTACGTGTCTGTAACCTTCATTATAGAGTTTTCGCGCCCCAGATAAATAAGCCAGCCTTCGCTTCTCAATGCTCCCACTTCCAACCATGGGAATTTTCGAAAGCTGAACTAAGAGATTCACGCGCGGCAGCAGCGCTATGGTAGCAACAGCCAATAATACTGCAAGTGCCACAGGCCACTTGTCAGCTAAATAGACGATCTGCTCGGTGTTCACCATATTGTATTTGCGGTTTTCACCGAATGCACAATGAACAGTTGTCAAGTGTCGTAATGCACTTGAGTTGCTATTGGGGACGGTCAAATATTGTATTTTCTCGACTTACAGACAATATACGATTAGACACCCTGCGGAGAAGAGCTAGCCGCAGCAACGACAGTCAATATGCCGGCTGGTGGACCTTGGAGGGCGTACAATCAGGGACTCATTACGGTAGGTGGTGGGTTGAATACTTGGAGACCCCATATTTGGACTCTTTGTTCATGATTACGCGTTGACATGAGCAGACTTGAACCACTCACCAATTCCGTCTCTTACCGGTATGATCATTCTCTCAAAATTGCCGGGTTGAAAAATGGGGCCGCATACATGCATACCCGGAGATTAACTCGTTTTGGTAGAAAAGGGGAGAGCACTCGCTTTCGGATCTTGTTTTCATTGGCTGCAGGAGCTCTCGCTTCTTCCACCCCTGGTCTCAATCTCGACCACCCCATTGACTCTTTTGAAATACTGAAAAGGATTCATACGAATGCGACTTTTTCTCGTACCAGCAATCTACCTGACCGAGACGATGTCAAATTGCGGGGCTATATCGAAAAGGTCAGGTGTGGATTTTCAAGAAGTACCATCATTTCCACCACTACTTTGGGCAGCTGTTCCTGTTGTCCCTCTTGCAAGTCTGTCCATTTGTATACTCTCTTTGTCTTTTGTGCTTGCATCAACCAGCAAACGAGCGTGTTTTACCAACAATCTTGCTTTTGATAGCTTGCTGATGAGCCATGGTGGAAAATTTGTCGATACAAAATGATGGCGGCGAAAGCAAGATTGGTCACGACAGCCATGACTTATCTTCTCCCATGATTCCAGTCTTTTGGGACGAACCTACCGATCAGGACCCGAATAACCCTCTCAACTGGTCATTTCGTCGAAAATGGAGCATCATCAGCGTTCTTGCCTTGCTCAGTCTATTAACGTGAGTGGACTCCTTGTGCGGTTTGCCTCGTGAGATTATCGAGGCAACCTCAGCTTCCCTTCCAAGCTAAAGGCACATAATACCTTGTCGAGATATACAGTGGCTAATGTTGATTTGATGTGATAGGCCGGTGGCATCCTCCATGATGGCCCCAGGTGTGCCGCTGATCTTGGAAGAATTTCAAACCGATAGCCAGCAGGTAGCCACCTTTGTGGTGTCTGCATTCGTGCTGGGCTTCGCAGTCGGTCCCATCTTCATCGCGCCGCTGAGCGAGCTGTATGGTCGCAACAAAATCTATCACACGTGCAACACTTTGTTTGTTATTTTCACCATCGCTTGTGCCTTGTCCTCTAGCATGGGGATGCTGATTGCCTTTCGATTTCTCGGTGGCATGGCCGGTGTCGCTGTGATTACTTGCGGCAGCGGTACCATCGTGGACATGATGCCGCCTGAGAATAGGGGTGTTGCCATGTCTTTGTGGTCTGTTGGGCCGCTACTTGGTCCTGTCATTGGTCCTGTCTGTGCCGGATTTTTGGTCGAGGCGCTTGGCTGGAGGTGGGTGTTCTAGGTAATCGCAATTGTGGTAAGTATATGTCTCCATCAACTGCTCTTGAAAGAGGGGCAGATTTTCCTCGAATAGAAAGTCCTCGCTGACAATTACGTCTTTGTCTACAGGCTGGTTCAGCGACCATAATCTCATTTCTAGTTTTCCGCAAAACATATGCGCCTGAGTTATTGGAGCAAAAAGCTGCAAGACTGCGCAAAGAGACTGGCAATATGGGGTACAAGTCGAAGCTGAAAACGTCCGGAACACCACGCCAAGTCTTTTTGAGGGCGATTGTACGACCGACGCGCATGTACTTCCTGTCAGGACTAGTTGCGACAATGGCTACGTACATTGCAGTTGTCTATGGCTTCCTCTATATCCTATTCACCACGTTCACCTTCGTGTACGAGGATAATTACGGATATAGTTCCGAGGGAGCTGGATTATCTTTTATTGCTGGTGGCGTGGGTAATCTACTGGGCTTGTTAACAACAGGCGTTGTCTCGGACAAGATCATGCAGCGTAAAAAGGCACGCAACGAAACGCCGCAGCCTGAGGATAAGATCTCGTTAACTATCATCTTTAATGAATATCCACCGTAAAATTGATATATTATGGCCTCCTACTATTTTGAGCCGTGTAGTGGTTACTACCCCCCCTGTTTGAATACAATGAATGGCAGCCAAAATGATAGCATCTATTGGAAGTAGCTATGCAGGGTGACATTCAAAGAGAGGGTTTCAAGGTTAAATCCTTATATTTGTGGTTATAATGCTAGTTACTCTATAGATCTTACAAACAAGCCCTTACCTAGGTCTGTATATCCCACCAGCGTATGGCTAGCGATAGGGCTAGGCCTGTGTCTCAAATAAGCTAATAGATTCAACACAAGGCCGCACCAAGATTCGGGCCCGTTGAGAAATGGGGAGAATGAAGGATCAGATCTCGTAATCTGCCACCTTCCATCCACCAGGCATCAGGTCAGTATAAACCCGATTAGGGTCGTACTTCTCCCGGATGGTTTTCAGTTCCTGTACATTTTCTGCCGGGTATCCTCCGAACACATCCTGCGCACCGTTTGCATCATTCAGATACACGAAGGGTGTCAGAACACTGAAGGGCTCCAGCTGAGCTGTGATGTTCTGGTGGAAGGCCTCATAGAAGGCGTTGATGGTTGCATCATCGGAAGCCTCATACCACTGCAATACGGGGGGATCAGTATTTACTTTTTCTCGAAAGTTTTGGGAGTAGATTGAGAAATCTGAAACGAGGGAAACTTGTTGACCGCGAAACCAAAGACCGAGAGTTACTTACGGTAATAGACTCCTCAATCATGATGTACGGAGCCAAAGATGCATTCAGACCCATGGGATCAGGTCCGCCCTGCTCAATACCCCCAAGCACATACTGCTTGCTGATAATATTCATAGCCAGCCCAGTGATCCAAATGTCTACATCTGCAAAGTATGCCTCGATCATTTCAAAATAAGTATCATGGATAATCTGCAGAGCCTCGCGATTGGCGCGGATTGTGGTGAACCACCAACCTTCGCGGAATCCGGCAATCTGGTCAGTCCCTATGGACATAAACGTAGCTGCGGAGCCCATGCCGTCCATAGGTCCGTAGGAGTCGGTGACGGGAGTAAGAATTGGAGCCGAGAAATTTTGGTAGAACTCTGGCGCTGTGTCGTTTCCATTGTAGAACATCATGCAGCTGTAACTAGTGCCGTTCTGAGAGCTGCCGGCGTTGGCAACAGGAGTGAGTGCACCTTTAACATCCGGATTCGGGTTGGCAGCCATATTGTAGACGGCGTCCAGAAATCCCTGGCTCTGATTGCCACTCCAAGAACGCTCACCGGCGGTGAAAGCTGGGACCTCAAGTGTGCGCAGCTTGAAGTTGGTGACAATGCAAAAGGAATTTCCACCACCACGTAAGGCCCAGAATAGGTCAGAGTATTCGTTAGTTGCTGTCACATTGGCAAGTGTGCCATTGGCCAGCACGCAAGAATATTCATCGATGTTGGAAGATGCCCAACCAAGTTCATTACCAAAGTTAGACATGCCACCGCCAGTGAGGAGACCCGGCACGCCGACGATAGACATCCGGCCGCCCACGACCGACAGGTTGAAGTCCTGGAGATAGTTCATGACCTGTCCCCAGTTGTTGCCGGGTCCCACATCAACAGTCTTGGAGTCGGCAGCGAGATCGATCTGGTTTAAATTTTGACCAGCTAAAAGCACACCAGTAGAGTTGATGTTGTCTATCATCACAACTTAGTTTCTTGCCTGTAGTTACGAATGTGGAACGTGGAAAGAGATCTTACTGGCGCCAGCAATAGCCAAATGGCCACCGCCCTTCAAAGCGAAGGGATTATTGAATTGAACCAAAGTCTTGACGGCCAAGGCCATTTTCTCCGCGGTGTCAGGAGCGAAGATACAGGCCGGTCCAAGAGCGGCGGCAGCGTCCCAGAAATCCGTGTTGATCTCCGTGTAGATAGTCGAATTGGGAAAAGACGTGAGATTGCCATAGTTTGAACTGAAAAAGCTGCAAGCTTGCGTGGGCGAAGAAAAGTTGGACGCTGCCTTAGCCTGGCTGCAGATGCAAGCCCCCAAGATCAAAGACAGTACTTTCTTCATCGTGTATAAAAGAAAGTCAACACAGCTGTTAAGGAAAGTCGTAGCTGAGGATGAAGGGAAGGTGGGAGGCGTAAGAGAAGGGTGACCTCAACTTCGCCTGTTGTTCGACGCATCATATATAGGTGAGTATCTCTTGAGATTATTGTGGAGAATCCTGATGGCTTTTACACTTGATCCTGCTTAGCTTTAGGGGCAACTTTTAGAGTTTGGCTCAATGATTCTGTGACCTGTCATCGTCCAATCAAAAGTTGCGATCCTTCCTAAAACATCAAAACGTGACCAAGCGGGGTTAATAGAACGCGAATACATTCGCGAATCTTCATCTTTGCATTCAAGTTAATCTCACCCTTCTAGGAAGGTCCACTAAATCCGAGTGGCTTAGATTCGCGAATACTATAGACTCAATGCCGACAATCTTCATTCTTTCGAGCATGCTTCCAGTATATAATGCTGATCGGGCTTCGATATCGCTCTCGGTCTCGGTCTCGGTCTCGGCCCGCCCCCGCAAGAGGCAAGTACAGTACCCGCATTGGTTGAATTGTGTCACTGTGTGGCTAAGATGTCCACAGCTTTAGTACCGGATTTAGGAAGACATTACAGTAGATCGATGTGCGGGGTGTAGTCGGTGGAATAGTCGGTGGAGAGAACTTTTAGCATTGCTAAGGATAGAAACCCCCAAACACGTGGGTCTTGGAGCCGTACGCCCATCTCTTTCTCAGAAGAGAACTTGGAGAAACTTTTCGTCCCCTCGCTTTCGTTCAAATGTTTAGCCGGCCGGTGAAAGTGAGTACTGTACGAGTACGAGGCTGGATTCTAGCTCAACCCCTGACCAATTCGCTTAAACTTCAATATCTGATAAATGAACACGCTTTTTCGCAAAATGTTATCTTGTGCCTATAAAGTATCAGCATGTGATGTGGGATAGTCTAATACAGAGCTAAAGCTCATAAATCCAGAAACTATTGGGGGCAGCCAGAACTCTTAGTCGGGGCAAGTCCCATGGTCACGTGAATGGTCGCACATTGCTAGAGCACCAGAATGAGTCTGAAATCTGACGGGAAGTAACTGCAGAACAATTAGCGGTAGCTCCTCTATTTCAAAGCCATTGTCCTGAATGTATTGTGAGAAGCAAGATTTTGTGTCACGGCGGACCATCAAATGTCTTTGGAAGTCGCTTGGCGGGGGTTGACACCCGGCTCGGCATCGTTGTAAAATTCAAATACCTGGTGGGTGCATCCATAATTTGCCCTCCAACAAGGAATATAAGGCATGCCAGAGCTTCTCTGAAGCCAATTTATGCCTTCAAGCTTTGCTAGCTGTTTTCTCAAACAGCTGAAGTCCGTACCTTTCGCACCGCTATGTCTTACACCTAGCCTTTTTTTTTTTGGGACCCCGCCACTTCTTTGCGTATTCTCTGGTTTGAGTGCACTTGCGTTGATTCTTTCGATAAGTACTTTAGTTCAGCTGGTATATAATAGATCTAAAAGCTCGAGTTCACCCATTTACTTAAGGTTGTCTTTTGATGTCTTCATGCACAGTAGTAACCGTCTTAAAAATCATCGTGCTCTTGTGTTCCGGGCTTGCTTGAAGCACCGTCTTTTCAAAATATCGAGGTAACGCATTCCTTACTATTATCTCGGCATTGTTTCTTAGAATAATTACCTAGGTCCTGATTGTTCAGCAAAATTCGGATTCGGGCGAGGTCTGTTGGATCTTTCGCTTCCTCTCGCATTCACCAACTTCCATCTCCCCAAATATTCAACAACTTTCAGCACGGTACCGTCAATCTCTGTATTACCGATTCTCCGTTCCTCCACTGCTCCTTACTGCGACACCGCCTGTACTTGGTACCCTGTCGCAAATTCCACTCCCCTAATGCCGCAATGAATTGGACAGGAGGCCGTCTGCAGCGGCACTCCGGTCCAGCAGACACCGGACTGGCACGCCAGAAACAGCATTTTGCAAAAGCCAAGGCAAACCCAATCAACGGAAAGAACAGGACACCATCGAAGGCGCATGGGCGACAGACAGACGCTCCAAGAAATGCTCCGCTGTGGTCTGCCGCACGCCTCGCTGAGATCGAAAGATTCCAGAGGCACGAAGAAATTCAGACCCAAGGTGTAAGAGCAGGACTAGATCAACAACACCCCAAGAATATCAAACAGAAAGTTGGCCAGAGGCAGCGTAGCAGCAGTCATGTTGTGGACAGCAGCGTCAAGCCACGATCCGACAAGAGAAGAGACAGCCGCAGAAAGCAACAAAGCGAGCTCAAATATCGATATCAATCACCTCGAGTATATGTTCCATCGCAACCCAAAGATCCCCTCTACCGCGCGCCTTCGGTACAGATAAAGCGAGAGCAAAGTCACAATGAAGACCTCTACGAAGCAACTCCGCCACCGCGTCCTCTTAAACGAGAGCGCGAAGACTCAAATCCGCCATCAAACCATATGAGTCCCGGTCCTTCAGAAACGGAGGATTCGTTGTCGCGGAAGAAACGCAGATTGATGTTGAAGGGAGACTGGGTCGGCGTCGGGTTCCAAAAACCACCTCAACTGGAGTTCTTACCTCCAAGACAGCAGGACAAGATTGCAAAACGGAGGAGCATAGCGGATGGTCAACAAGCACGATATGGTACGAGACAAGCTATCATTGAGTCTCCA
The DNA here is from genome assembly GCA_007825345.1 of Lachnellula suecica. Taxonomy (NCBI): domain Eukaryota; kingdom Fungi; phylum Ascomycota; class Leotiomycetes; order Helotiales; family Lachnaceae; genus Lachnellula; species Lachnellula suecica. Next base: position 7,992 of record QGMK01000482.1, read on the forward strand.
TTCGCGAAGAAGATTAGACCGCCGTTGATCGAGATACATAGCGCCCGGCCGTCGCCAAGGACATTACCCGGGAGAGGAGATGTGAGGATATCAATTGGAGGGAAGGTGGTTCCGCCAGGTATCAGTTCGAGTTCAGTGTACAGCAAAACGAATGGTCGTCATCATGCAACTCCCTCCGACAGACCTCAGACCGTTTCCTCGGATGTCATGCTTCTCGATGATGAACAAGGCGTTTACTGTGGGGTCAAAACTCACCGCGACCTGGAGACCGGAGAAACAAAATGTTTCGATGTCGGGACAAACCAATACTATTCAAGATATGGACATCCTGGCCATCCATTTCATTCTCATGGCAGGAGCGATGTCCCTTCCAGAACTAGTTCCAAATCCACGACCTCTCAGGCCCACAAAAGTCGAAACTCAGGACTGATTCGGGATGCTGCATTCAATAGCGAAATGAACAGACACCAAAGAGTTACTTCTTTAGATGAACAACACAGAGAACGAGTTTTCAACACAGAGAGAGCAGATTCTTCGAGACTTCTGAAGCGAACAAGGTCTGGAAATAGCACCAAACCTCCGAGAAGCCCGAAACCGGGCACACCAAAAATTTCCAAATCAGCTTCGGTATCATTGCAGCATCCAAAACCTCAAAGCTCGAGAGTTTCTTCTATCCTTCGATCGAGCTCCGTGGATAAGGAGTACTCAGTTGAGGGAGAAGATTCTACCGAACACGAACCTTTCGCAGGAGAAGAAACCTTCCTTGAACAAGAACTCTTTGCTAAAGAAGAACTTTCCGCTAATGAGGATGTCACCGATGAAGTAGAATACTTTGAAGTGGATGATTTGGTCGAAGTGGACGGAAGCACAGTGGCACAGGTTGGACGAGAAATGCCCATCGTTCCGAGCTCTCAAGCTTTAGACAACGAGATATGGGAGAGTTGGTTGGCACCTTTACATGCCGAGGATACTGAAGTCGAGCACGACCAGCTCATGGAGGACCAGCGAGCTTCGATCAGTCCAGGTATAAGCGCGGCTCCTACCTACCGACACAGGACGAAAGAAGTACCCCCAAATGCTTCCCTTCACGAGCCAAATCGAGAGGACCCGGAGACTTGTCAAGACAACTCAGATACGCATTCCTCGCTATGGACGTTGTCGCTATCAAAAGAAAGATCACTGGAAGACTTTTATCCTCTATCGAAGGCCGCCCTGAGCGAAATTTCAAGTTCTCCGATTGCCACTGAATTTTGTCAACCGCTTCCATATCCACACCGAACATTGACTCCCGTCACAGCCATCAAAGAGTCTCCGAAACTCCCAGTTGTCTCAAAAGCAACAGTGGAAGAGGACAATGATGACATATGGAAGCAATTTGTATTTGGCAGCATGAATGAGCAGCCCAAGGAGAAAGACCCAACGCCTATAGCTAAAATTTCTGCTCCTAAGGCAAAGTATGGATCCCTGATGGAAGCCCACTTAGCTGTGGTTAACTCGACGGAGCCCAACGCGTTTACCACGCCTGAACGACCCGAACTGTTTGCTAGACATTCTCGACAATCAGATTCATCTTTACTTACTTCACGAAGCGCAAATGCCAGCTCCAAAAATACAGCATCCGAAGACCGCATGCCTCGTATTACCGCTGGTTCGGGGGACCCTTCGTCATCGAGAGAGGTCATGGATAGCGTCCGTGCTTCTGGCGGGTCTCCTCATTCCTGGGGTTCAAATTCTGGGCTGGCAACCGTTGGCGCCACTGTAATCCATCGCCCTTCGCCGAGATCAGGGTCTAACGGTGATGTTCCTGGGTTCAGAATGCATAAAAGGGTGACGTTCACCAAGCCCGCGCCTTTCAAGGGAAGGAAATCAAACCAGGAATACTCTCCGGTTCTAGAGGAGCCTCTGCATATTGGACGTGGCTTGCTCAGGGGTGGAGAGAGAGACGAACGTCCGAGGAAAGGCAAGGAGCGCGAAAGAGACATTTATAGCCTGGAAGAATCAGATGATGAAAGGATGGAGCTTGAATCTATTGATGATGATTAATATCTAGCTTCGAGCTTTAGCTTTGAGATGACAAGATGATGAGATGATGGAATAGGTTCTGGAATCATTAGCTGGATGTTAAATATTTGCTGGGCGTTGTATTTTGCTTTGGGAGGGATAAAAAAAGAACTGACGGAATTAATCCAAATTGTCGTTGTCACCTCTCTCACTTCTGAATGAAGTTTATAATTTGTCAAGGCCTTGTAGTTTTTCTTTGAGGTTCCGTGAGATTCCCCGACGTCATGTCGGATATGAAAACATCCTGCCTATCCTGCCACATCCAAGTGTTCATAATATATATCAATGATCATGACAGGATCACAGCAACAGCATGTGCCGGCACCCACTTTCAATTCGTTTTCACCACAGCAGTTTCTAACTGAACATAGACCTTTCATGTATGTGCTAAAAGTATTGCACCGTTTTTTTTTTTGTTTTTCTGGACGCTATCTCTGAATCACAGGTTGTTTTCGGGTTTTCTCAGGAGCGAAGGGCTAGACTTATCTCCTTCGATGGCCAATTTGACAGTATATATCTACTGGCGGTACTACACGCAAGATACTAAGCATTCGACAAATGCTTGCTCGTCTACGTCCCATTTGTAATTATACTTCCACCTTGCCCATATCCGAGGCCTAGAGCATAGGGGACCTTTCGTTTAATGGAGAGGGCTTGCTATCTTCAGTTGTACACCAGAAATTCGAATGCCCAAGTTAGAAATGGGCGAGATAGGATCCGGGGAAATAACTAGAATCTAGCGTACAGTTGCATGAAAATTTAGAAACTGCCTCGAGAGGAATGGTTTGCAATTCAATAATCATGTGATGTGGAATTAATCCTGGCGCGAAAAATAATGACGCAGACGAGAGCTTCGCCAATGTTGTCAACAGCCTCCGCTGAAGACTACACACTATTTTTCTCACCTTCTTGTCAATATTTCAATAACGACACAATGTCTTCAGCTAGATTAGTCCTGCGCTCTGTGAGGCCTTCAATGGTTTTCACAAGGCCGATATCAATGACTTCGCGCCGCATGGCTGGACCAGGAAACGCGAAGGAACACGAAACCGCAGCAGAACACCGCAAGATCCAGTCCGAGAAAACACTCAACCCCCATATGACGAATACTACCTCGACAATTGCAAATGATATGCCGTCTGTGGGAGCTAACAAAGCTCCACCAGAGCTCATCACCTCTGTTGACGCCGACTATGTACCCAAAGACTCAATACCAGAGAACACCGAGCGTATGACGGGTGGCACACAGGATGGCGCTCCAGAGGATTCCGAAATGGGTGTTGGTGAGATGCAGGGGGCAAAGTTTAAGGTTGAGCCTCTGCGGAGAACGGGCGAGGATGCAAATACAATGAGAGCTAGGCTATTATGTTCGAATTTCCCCCTGTCTCGTATCTCTAAGCTGTTGACTAACATGGCACTGTTTAGATCAAAGCCGTAAGAGAGGAACGTTGGAAAGCGACCTTCTGATGTCTACTTTTGCGGAGGCACATCTACGAGACATGACACAGGAGCAGATGGCACAATTCGACCTGTTCCTGGACGAGAACGACTGGGACATATACTACTGGGCAACCCAGGAGCCAACACCAACATCACAAGAGACAGCGGAGGGAGCTGGCCATGCAGCAGAAGGTGCGACTGCCAGCGCCTCAGGCAGTGACCCGAAACTGGAGACGGACGAGTGGCGCCAAGGCAAACCACGAAGCGGGGAATGGGCTCAAACTGTAGGGACGTTCAAACCAGCATATCGCCCAGTCCCGGTTCGGTGGAAGAACAGTGAGATCTTGTCTATGCTGAGACGACATGTTATCTCCAGGTCTGCTGGCGGTATTCACGAGGGATCGGCAGATGTGAGCGGGGAAGGGCTAAGCCAAAGTGTTAAAGGCACTGGCGGTGGTGGTAAGTTGTTCTAAAGCATTTTGAGAGCCGTGCTGACATTTTTATCCCAGGTATGGCGTTTATGCCTCCCGTTTTCCAGACAGATCGACCATGAATAGTTTCAAGGCTGTAATTAATGTACATCATATATAAATTATGCGTGTCGCTTCATTCTCTTCCACATGTGCTTCCTTTGGCTTGGCCGCAGAAGGTCGTTGACACCAGAAAAGTGAGAAGTCTCTCTCGTCTTTCCAACCAATTGGAGTTATAGGTATAATGCAATTGGGCGGCTGGGAAGAATGCACAAAACCCTCGATGGGCTACAGCGACACTCTTGCAATTTGCCCTCGCTTAAGGATCGAAATCCGGAGCCGTGGTGCTGGGAGGAATGCGGGTGGCGCCTCCCGCCTTTGTGAGGAATGCTTCCATTCCACGCTCCGCCCTCCCCCATACGTCAGTAGCATGCTACTTGCATAGGGGGCTGACGCAAGAATGCCGTGTCCCCTTCCAGGAATGCATTTCGCTGTTTGCTTGCAGTGCAAACTGTCTACTATCACGTGTAACACGTGCAAAGTATAGACAGTCACGAGAAGCACCACATTCCTGAGGTTCATTGTGCAGATAATGCGTAAATTAATGCAGATGGCTGGGGTAATTTCGAGGGCACCTGACATTTGCATAAGTATCTCTCTTCTGGGACTATTTTCTCATCACATTACCTGCCCTGCATCAATCTCAGACCTGCCATACCGCAAGCCACCGAGAAGCATTTCCCACCATACATCGGACTTTACAGCCGATCCCACATACTCAAACATGTCTTTCTCTGCCGTTGCATCTTATCCGAGCGACAAGGGTACCGACTTCTTCGGACAAGGCTTCGAAGAAATTGATAGCGACTTTTTCGAACAATTTCTCACATTCAGCCCGGCGCATAGCGACGGGCACGAGTATTCTGCCATCCCGCAGTCTGATCCTTTGGAACTGTCAATCAGTGACAGTCACGACACTCTCAGCTCTTTCGAAGATGATACAAAACACAATAGCCATGATTCCTGGCAAGGCGAACTCTGGGCAACCGATGCTACCTCAGCCTCAACATTATCAAACCATAATATGGGCCAAGGCAATGGTCTATACTCAGAGCTGTCCGGCAGAGCCGCAATTTCCGATAGCGAGCTTCTCAGCCTTGAAGGAATCTCTTTGAACTCTCCTTATATCCAAGCCCATCCCCAACTTTCTCTCCCATCATCTCCTACACCTGCCATTGCTGCTGCTACACGAAGAAAGACTCGCCTGGTTGAGTCTCTCTCAAAAACATTCAAAAAAGCAACTGGCAGTATCGAAAAATCCCTTCGAAGCCCCATACGAAAAGCAAATAGCTCGCCCAAGATGGGTCGTGTTTCCAACCACAGCCATACAAGCATCGATTTGGGTCACAAACTTCAGGTCGACGCCTTGAAGTTCAAGTTTGATTTTGAAGAGGAGCCTGTGTCTTTCCTGGCAACAACATCATCTACGGGAAACATTGGCAAACCGGAAAGCTTGGACGAGATTGTACAAGTCAAACAGGAGAGGTCTTCGGGATTTGCGTACAACACCCCTCAAATCGACTTGTCTGCCGAGTATGAGACTCCTCTCACAACTCCTGTACTAAGCGGTGACCACTCTAGGAAAACAAGCGGGGTAGAATCAGGCTTCCCAGTAACTCCACAGCTCCAGAACGCTTCGACCTACTGGCAGCAGGCACCTGGATCATCAGGGCGCAATACTTATAGCACCCCGAGCATGTACCCCCCTATCGACAAGGATTCACCGGTGTGGTGGAATCATGCTTCGACAGCACCAATGGCCCAGCCACTACCAACTGGCTTTCACACTAACCCCCAGCTGGCAACTAAGAGCCTTGCTCTCCAGCTTCAGAATGATCTGGCATACGAGAATAACGACATTGCAGTCAATCCATCCATCATGTCATCTGGATTAATGATCCAAATCCCAGGATTGAACTCTCAACAATCTTTCATTACGGGATCCTCGCCGCCCATGCAGCAGCGAGGCTTCACTCATTCTCAGCCGCACAATTCTCAGCCGCACAATTCTCAGCCGCACAATTCTCAGCCGCAACGACAACACGCCCGCCGACCTTACAATAAAGCCTCACCAAGGCAGCCATCTCAATCAAATCCGGTACGCAGGAATCGCTATAGCGAGTCGAGCGATTCTGAGTCGCCGTCTCCTAAATCCTCGGCGACGGGCTTCCACGTCCGAAAGCGTAAATCGCCCAAAACGAGCAAGCACTCCACTCCACGAACGCCGCCTGGACTTGGAGGGGCGGTGGACTTTGTCAATTACACTCCGAATGACAGCAGGAAGATCCTGACCGGTGTTGCGCCCAGTGGTTCGTCCAAAACCAAGGCCCGAAGGGAGAAAGAGGCAATGGATAAAAGGAGAAAGCTGTCCCAAGCGGCTCTCCGAGCTGTCAAAGCCGCCGGTGGCGATGTCGCGAGTCTTGTTGAGCAGGGCCTGTTTGCATGATTTTTTTACTTTTGTCTGGTTGAAGGATTGTTTGTAAGAGATAGGATCTTCTGTATCTCTCGAGTTCGCAGCCAAGGCTGTTTGTACACATTTATAGCAAAACATTTATCTTATTTAATCTACCTTTCAATATACTGTGAAACATTCTTAACGTTTCCTTCTCCCTGTCTTTAGCTTCCTCCCCGCCCAGTCTCGCATATGCGCCAATGAGCCCAAGGGGTGGAAATATTGACTAACGAGCTGAGCCTCAGCCTTGCCCAGACGAGAAGTGGCAAACCCGTATTCTACAACTCGGCGACCCATCAAGGTCATGTTGCCTCATTTTATATCAGATTGTTTTAGTAAAACATAGCTTGAATGTTTTCTTTTTCGCGATCATGCCCCTGATTTATGCATACAGTATATGCACAGTCACCTGATCAAATGATTTCCGCGAACATTTCTGCAGCATCGCATCTTCTTCCCTGTTCCCTGGATGCCCCATCAAAATCAACAAACCCTGAATATCAGCCTTATGAGCAGCACAAACGCGTCAAAATATTGACACCTCGAAGTCGAGATGTGAGGTCCCGTGTGCTTGGCCATGATGCAGTCGTTCGATGGCAGCACGCATCCTGTTCTATTTTGGGGGTTTACGGCGCTGCAACCCGTGCCTCATTGGTGCAAGTCTGCGAAATGAGAGTTTCGGGGGCCATCGAGACAACGCCTCTTGGCTTCAGCCCCAAGCCCGTCCCATCTGCTGTTTGGCAGCACAGAATGGAGACTGAAGTCCGCTTGGATTCTCCCCATCTTTCTCGAAGTCGCGAAAAGAAGATCTAACTTTAAGCATATCCATTTGTGTTGCCTTCGGTTCGCTGTCACGGAACGCAGAACGGTTTCACTCTCGCGCCCCGCCGCATTTTCAGGGCTCAGCCTTGCGGTGAATGCGCGCTACCAAAGTACTGCCCCTTCGAAGACTTCGAAGAACGTGGAGGAGTGACACAAAAACCGCGGGATTTCCAGTCATACAGAAGACAGCAAGACCCGTTCCCAGAGCGCTGGAATCGAGTGATTTTCTGATCTTCGTACCCGGACTGCTAATCACTGTTGGAGGTTCGCAGACTTAGCAACTACAGCTGGGTAAGAGATGGTTCATTCTTGCCTTTTCCATCTTGAATTGTTACGCGTCTGACTATTCAATCTTTAGGCTGTGCGAAAATTCTATTCCTAATAAATATCGAGAACGACGTCAATCAGAAGCAACTGGGGGATGGCCAATCATGGTGGAAGGGATGGCTACCCATGGGACAACTCGAGCTTAGTCCGACCCGATTTGAACCACAAGGTTTCCTCCATCTCTGCAGTCAGCTCTATGTCGAGTGATGAAGGACATAGGGATTCAGTAGTGTCTCTTCCTTCGCCCATCTTAGGTACAAGATCACACTCGAATGAACAGATAGACATCAGTCACGTACAATTGTCTTCCATTGAAGGCTCCGGGGTACCGTCTCCGCGAAGGTTCAGTGGATCGCCAGCGTCACTACCTGATGCTCTTCGAGTTGGGACGCCGCCAACCCCCTCAAGCGGGTTCTTCGACACTTTTCGAAGTGCCAAACCTTCGTACGAGCCTGTCGCTTCTGCAGAGGGGTCGAGGAGAGGGTCCACATCCAGCAGAACGGGGTCCAAGCGATTTTCGACCAAAAGAAAGGGATCACTGCTTGGAGGGCGACAAAATTCTATACCAGAGGGAGAAGAAATTGATATGGGTTTATTACGCAACGCGGCACCAATGTCGTCTTCTCCGTACACTGGGTATGCCACCACCGTCGAAGAAGAGGTTGATGACATTCATGGTCGTCCGTCCGTAGATCTTTCATCTTTCACTGGCCCTATGAGTCCGCGGAGCCAATCCCAGTGGAAGGAGATCAATCGCCAGGAGCAGTCAGGAATTTTGACGGGCGGTTTGGGGGCAGGTTTCACTCCAGATGATACAATCTCATCCACTGATCTCTATGCGAATGTTCCTCTAACTCCTCGGACACCTGGATCAATATCTCGTAGAATGTCCTTTCGATCACCTGGATTGACGAGGGCGCCAACCATGCGCCACTTGGCGCAAATCGAAGCCAACAAAACTGGAAAGGTGATAGAAGTAATCGTTGAAGATGAGCGAAAGGAGGAAGAGGACGATGACGAAGACGAAGGAACGGGTGCTATGGTGGATATCAGCTCGATGACAGGTGCTGCGAATACCAGGTCTGACCGTTTCGATGTCCTAAATATGGCAAAGCAAGCTCGAAAGGAGACGCTGGCAATTCCAAATTCGGAAGTTTTCTACCCACAGGCCAATTGGAAGCCGTTCTCTATGCGCTGGCCATATTTGACAGCTCTCATTGTGATTTCGGTCACCCTCGCCGCTTCTCAGGAATATATATATCAGCTATCCAGCAAGAAACCCCTTTACGAATTTACATCCGCTTCCGAACTGAATACCTGGGACTACTTTTGTTTTAAGTATCTGCCGACTATGGTTGCTGTCACTTTCGGTATCATGTGGCAAGTCACAGATTTTGAGGTAAAGCGGTTAGAGGCATATTATCAGCTCTCAAAAACTGGTGGGGCTCTGGCAGCTGAGTCGCTCAATGTCGACTATATAACTTTCTTCAACTTCTTCCGCCCGGTTGCAGCGTTGAGGTACAAGCACTATGCTGTAGCAATTTCAAGTATGGCAACACTGGTAGCAGTGTCACTTGTGCCAACCCTACAGGCTGCTTCTGTCAAGCTGAAACCAGACCGCGCGCAACGAACTGCAGACCCCAATGGTCCGAAAGGAATCAAAATTGACCCTGTATGGTCGAGATTATTGAGTGTCCTGTTGATATTTATCGCTATATTTGGATGTCTGCTGGTCTGGCAGCTCCAAAAACGACGCTCTGGACTCGTCGCCGATGTGAAAGGCATCGCAGGAGTTGCAGCAATGGCGAATCGAAGCCACATCTTGATGGATTTCAAAGATATGGACACCGCTTCTCCAGACGAGATCCACAAGAGATTGAAGACCCATCGGTACACTCTTCGGAACTCATCCCTTGCTCCTGAGGAAAATGCTCTTTTGACACAGGCAGAGAAAGACAAGTATGATCAGCAGAAGCGGCCTGGAAACCCGCACCCTCTCATGCTGCGTCTTCCCGCCGGAGTCCCATTCATTATAGGGATGCTTCTATTCATGATAATGATTCCTCTCGTACTGTTTCAGCCCAGTCTCAACATCCTTACAGAAAAAGCGCCCTGGCTCCTGACCGGATTAGCCGTCTGCATCAAGCTTGCATGGGGAACACTAGAAACAGACGTCCGCATGATCGAGCCCTTTTACATCCTCTCCCTGCGACACGCCTCCCCCAAAGTCCTAACATTGGACTACACAGCTATGGCCTTCGGCTGGATGCCCCTCAAAGCCTTCGTAAACGGGCACTTCCTCGTTGCGCTCGTCGGACTAGGTTCTGTCCTCGCCGAAGTCTTGACCATCTGCTCCACGAGTTTCGCCAACGTCTCCGGGATCGACTTCGCGCAAAAAGTGCCCCCTCCTCCGCACCGCCGCGACGAAAGCGGCATCAACGCGGGCGAAGAAACATTTCTGTCCTTCTGGATCTCCTTCGCGCTCGCCATCCTCATACTCTCTTTCCTCTGCCTCGTCGCAGCCTTCGTGTACTGGCGGCGGCGCCATGCTTTCTTGCCGCGGCAGCCGAATACCATTGCTTCGATCCTGGCGTTTATTCATCAAAGCAAGATGCTGTATGATTTTGTGGGCACGGAGAAGATGAATAATGATGAGATGGTGAAGAGGCTGGTGGGTATTGGGAAAACCTACGGCCTGGGCTGGTTTACGGGCCGGGATGGCGAGATGCATTGTGGGGTTGATGAGGAGGAGTTGGTTAGTGGTTATAAGCATGGGGAGGACTCGAAGAAGGCGAATATGCCGTGGAATAGTAATTGGCAGAGCTTCGACTGAGTGTTTTAATTTTGGTAGATGAACTGGACAAACTGTATGTATACTTGACGACTATACATGATGGGTATCCAGGGCAGTGCGTTGAGGTGGACACAGTTTGGTTGGGTAGTACCCAGGGTAAATACCTGTATACTTTGGAGTATATATATGTCATATAATTCAATTAGAGCAGTGGAGTACTGAAGTGTGGCGAGAAAGGGTCTTCCAGGACATCTCAGCTCTCGTTTTTGCGTGCCCTTCGAAGTTCAAAAATATGTAAGTTGATTCACTTTACAATCCGGGCTGAAAGATGTGACAAGACGAGTACTTGCTGACGAGTCACCTGGTTGAGAAGTGGATGGGGCGTACAAAGGACTATTGGAAACTGCTTCCAACAGTTTGCAATTTGGAGAACTGAGGTATCAAAAGGAAAGGAGCCCATTTGCCATTGAGAAATGGCTTGTGGGAAAATATGTTTGCTCATGGGCCCGGGTTAATAAGTTTTACACGGGGAGTATCAGTGCTAGGTTTTTGGAGAGTCCATCATACTTTATCTTCAAACTTCGATTACTTTGCCCTTACTTTGCAATTGATAAAAGTCCTCTACGTTCTGGTTTTGTTTGCCGCTGCACATCCACATGATCAGTTCGAACTCTTACTTCTAGACAACATGGTCATTTTCGGGCAGTTGTAACGACAGGGTACCCAAGGCTTTGCCTTCTCTCCCTTTTGAAGGCTCTCTAGAAACTTATTGGACGTAGCTCGCGGTAGACAGAAATAGTGCCACTCAATACTCGTACTCCTGCGTTTCAAATTAGCTTGCTGTGTATTACATATGGCAAAGGTGGTTATTTCTTACCAGAATAGTTCCAAAAAGACGCTCTTTTAATGTCTCACACGTTGTAGAAAATTCAAAAGTGTCCCAAATCACCGTTTTGTATATATATTTAGTGTAGCTTTTTTCGTCCACCGCGAGCGTAGTTAACAGATTGTTTGCTGGACGGCTATCAAACGCTTATCGTGCTTGTCATTAGTCAAGATCTGGGTGGTTTTGGAATATAAAGCCGTCCCATGGCCTCCTTAACTTGGGAGATTCACCATAACTTAGGTGCTCCGTTCCCGCCAACCCCGGGCGCTAAGCTAGCGTGTTTTCTCGGTATATAAGTCAGATTCCAAAGTACTTTTGCTGACGATCTACACAACCACAACCTCCCTCCGCACCCGAAAGCTGGGCATCTCCAGGCTCAACCTTTCGCTGAGCGCTACTCATACACCACTCTATATGAAAGATACTCGAGAGGTAGTAAGTTAACTACGAAGGAACATTATCTAGCTAACTCCTTCTAGGAGGAAGTGTTGCCTCGAAGAACCTCACACAACATGGATCTACACACCGAGATGTTTTCGCCCGACAAAGCAGCAGATGAGCAGCCCCATCCACAGGACCATCTCTCCGAAGGCCCAACAATAAAAACTCTGTCTCTTCGTGCTGGCCAGCAGCTTTTGACCCTCGACAACCTCTCGTTCCTCGATGAACTTCCTCTCGACCTCCGTATCAAGGTTCAAGGACTCATATCCGTTGTCGAACTATCGCCCACCAACAGTATTACAAAGTCACCTCTGCCATCGACCTGCCCTTTCCTCGACATCTTACCTCGAGAGATCCGGAACTTGATCTATATGCACATGCTGGTGAATACAATTCTGGGCGAGGCTTCGTCTACGGGTCAAGAGCAGCGTGTCAAGTATGGCCTTTCGCCGTCGATCCTGGGAACCTGTAAACAAATTTACCAGGAAGCCGAGCGTTTTCTTTATGAGGAGAATGATTTCTACATGGCCCCAGCCTATCCGGTCTCATCTGGTCAAACATCGCTTGATCTGTACATCTCTCCTCTTACGCGCGATATATTTGAAGACCAAGACAAGATCAACTCGGATAATATCAAAAAGGTCAAGCATTGGAAGGTGTTCCTAAGCATAAATTTCCGGGATGTTCATGGAAACCATCCTCTGAGAGCATTTACTCATTTCTGCAGGATCGTCTCCAAGGTTAGGGTACGATCGATGGAAGTCAAAATAATTCCAATCGGCATTTTATCCAACAGCCCTATCCATCGCTGTTATGATACGAGATCCCTCTTAGAGCCATTAACTCTGTTCCGGAACCTCCGTCGACTTGTCATTCGAGATGCCGATTTTGAGGAATTTCCCCCCAATCTGGACTGTCCGTGGTATTGGATCGATACAAACCGCAGATATCAGTCGTTGGTAGACAGAGAGTCTATCCTTGTGCAATCGGTCACAGCGCGTGCGATGGGGAATAGCCCAAAGATCGAGTATATGGATTAAATGTACCAAAACATTCTCAAGTACGCGCAGACTTTTGAACGCTTCGAGCTTTTCAAGAAATGTATGGAGTCTGGGGAAGAATACCTGGAGCAGCAACGCACGGTCACGGAGATTGATTGGGAGATATATGTTGATAGCCCGCAAGCGAAGCGGTATGTCAGACTGGGTATTCGCAATCCATTCCTTGCTTTAAGGCAATACCTGGAGCCTCGAGATACTCCTAATCCCATCAATCCAGTCGAGAGGAACTTGCATGAGATTAGAAAGCTATTAGAGATGGACCCAAGTCACGTTCGCATAATGACACACAGTTCTCAAACTCCTTTTGCTGATCTCATGGTTGATTTCAAACAACGCCGGTCTGCCATCATCGGGTATCTCGAGCCGCAGTACCTACGGATTAGACAGGCCGCCTTCGATACAAACGAATATGTCAAAGAGGAGAAAATGCCCCCCAACCAGCTTCTGACCCCCGACAGACGCACGACTCCCGGAGGCTTTGGATATGAACAGCGAGAGGGATTACGTCTCTTGAAAGATTACGCAAAAGCGCTTGGTACTCGCGACAACCCAGTAGATCTTACCGAGCCTTGTCACGACGACACCCCATACATCATTGGCAAGGCCAATTTCGCCAGGCTTTACGCAAACATGCCTCGAGAACGATATTTAGAGGAGTTAAGTATTGCAGTTGAGGACATCGACTTTGGCGGATGGGCAGCCGTTTTCATCAGGGCGGTGGACGATATGGACCGGCAATACCTCGAAATTCGAGAAGCGCGGAAATTGCTCTTTGAACATGACACTCACAAAGATCCGCAATGTAATATTGAGCTCGACGACTTGAACATGGTTGATGGAATGGTCGATTGGGATGTCAACGAGCCAACCCTCACGCCGTTGTGGGAAGATGGGCGGCCTTTTGGCGCATGGCCTGACAGCCGCGATGGCAGCGAAGATAATGATGAACATGATCGTTACAGGGATGGTTCAGGTGACGCTGACGAGGATAACTCCACTTGGGACTATGGTTATGAGGGCTTTGATCGTGCGGGCGAAGATTATGGCCAAGATTTTCCCCCTCTTGGTACGGCTAGAGCAGTATGAAGACACATGAACGTGTAGTGAGAAATACCAGATAATATTATTATTACTCAACTTTCTAACTCAATTGTGCGACGAACAAGATGCATAAACCTGCAAGAGAGACTATCCAGCTACCATTGTACGGCGGGCTTCACTTTGAACAAGTGCAGTAATATTGGCAGTAAGACTACACAGGAGAATGTTGTGACTCAGCGCGGGCTGCGGGCATGTCGTTATAAGTATGGCAGCATTCTCGTATACGCGAAGCAGCGTGTACCAGAAGAAATAAGGATAGGTTGCATCAGATACAAATTCACAGTGGGCAAGACATGTGGTAAGAGCACGAGGTATTGCCCAGCGTACACCTTGCACCTTCGATATGAGAAGTCTTTGCAATTGAATGACTTTTGGTGCCTTGAAAATGTTCTATTATTTGTGGCACATGTAAATGCCCCCAAATCCAGGACTCCAATGCAAACAACAAGAAGCAAGAGAAGCAAGAGGGCAAGGGAACCGGTCATCAGGCAAGCGCCTGTACGCCGAGTAACGCCGCATATTGTTACCATGCGTCTTTCGATGACGACGGAAACTTTTCATGAAGGGTCTGTGATGCTTCCCCGCTATAATTAGGGCTAGTAAATAAGAAAAACCATAACTATAAAAATGAAGCAAAAGTATAACGGTAAACTCCAAGCTCATCATTAAACCGGTTGAAACGTCATCCTAATCAAGACTCAGAAACCCCCTCCCCCCTCAGTTGTACAGTAGCTTTCAAGATTTAGACTGAACTTGAACTTGGGGTTTAGCTGAATTGCAAACCTACCTGCTTTGGATTGACCGAACTTCAGCTCCGCTCTCATAGACTCTGAGCCAAGATGACCATACCCGACACTCAGTTCAATTCCATGTTCCACTTAGACTTGCTCACTTGAGCCACAATGACCACATTGGAAAATTCAATAAGAAAGGGATTATCTATATAGATTATTTCCCAAATTCTCCCCGACCCCCAAGAACAAAACACCAGCTAACTCCCTATCCCATAACGCCCTTCCCACCCTCCACCACCTCTCCCCCCTCCTGCCCCTCCAACTCCAAACACCTCCTCCTCGCATCCAAAAACATCATAAACTGCGCATACGTCTCCGGAATAACGCCAATATCGCGCTTCACCTCAAACGTATAATTAAACACGCCCGTCGGCTTCGTCTCGCCATCATGCTCCACATTCTTCACCTTACTATCCACTCTAATCTGCACCCTCGTACTGCCCTCCGGACTCTGTTTCGCACTCCGAAACCTCCCTTCTTTGTCTTCTACGAGAGGGGAATCCGAGTAGGCGACGGTGGCGGTCAGATATAGGACTGAGCCTACTGGCACGGGGTTTTCGAAGGTCGAGGGGTCGAGCGCTATGAATGTGGGCCGTGTGTGCGAGATGGAGGAGGCGCAGGTGAAGGCTAGCTCGAATGTGCTTTTTAGGAGGAAGCCGCCGAAGATCATGAAGTTGTGGCGGTTGCGGTATTGGGGCTGCATGATTTGGACGGATTGGATTTGTGTGTTTTTCATACTATTTGGCATTAATCATCCACTTTACTCCCGAGATTAATTATTAGCATGAGGAGAAGGATCTGGGCTTACTATTCAGCATTATCAGGCTTCCGCGACGCGGTGTTGGGATCGTGCCAGGAGAGCTGCTGCAGCCAGAGGGCGTGGATGAGGTCTGATTCTTCGTCGTTGGGCGTTTGTTTGCGGAGGGCTAGTTTCAGGGAAGCCTTTTTGCGGTCGTAGTTTTGCTGGCCCTGGTTGAAGATGCGTTTTTCTTCTGGGGGTGGTGGTTTT
>QGMK01000483.1:0-23699 GCA_007825345.1 Lachnellula suecica
GTCTGGGAAGGGGCGGAGTAATTATGATTACGGTGCAAGGCGTTAATTTCATTTGAAGAGTTATAGAGATATGGCTAGAAGGCTTTGAAGTGGCGACATTCTGAGTGAACTAGACGTCTGACCACCACTTTCGCTCACTGACTTTAGGGATCGTGGAAGTTTTGATCCGTATCAGATGATGGCTTCCCGTTCTCATAGAGAAACAAGCTAGGCTGCAAATGAAACGTCGGCGCGAACTCATATAAACTCACATCGCATTGACACTTGTCGACACTTGGAACCGGAATACCATAATAAAGCTGGTGGATGCTAGGTCATACCGTAGAAGAAAACTTCGTTGCTCACCTGTGATTCGGCATTTGTAACTTCCAAGCCCACTAAGGCTTTATCCAAGCCAGCACTGAAGTTAAGCACCTGCAGCACCCTTCGCCTCACTGTCCTCGTGATGTTTAGGAGCTTTGTAATCCCTCTGATCATGGAGTCTCTCAGCAACACTTGTACAACATACAGATCTTTGGGTGGAATTTTGAAGGCAACTATGTGATACCTGTGAGGCCAACGATGTTCCGCATGATTTGAAACATTATTTGATTTTGACGCCTAGATCGTATTGAGCTATCCTGGGGTATAGAGAAAATCCGTCTACATGGTAAGCTCTCGAGCCATCCAGCAGACTTTCGGAGGACTTCCCAATGGACTTTCGGAGGACTTCCCAATGGACTTTCGAATTAGTATTAAGCCAAACATTGGTGCCAAAAACGGTTGTCGTTAACCTGGGACGTGCCCTGCAAAACAGTCCAGGATCCGTAGCCCGTACCCCTTCCAGCACAGTTTTTATTAAAGAGCCCATGCAAAGGGTTTTAGAGGCAGTATCCCCAGGCAATGCTTTGGTTACCTTGGCCTTATCCAAATACGCCAAAAATCATAACCAGTGGTCAATGAGGCCCAATAAGGTTTCCCTTTCCCCTCTTCGACCGTTTCCTGTAACAATTTTGCTCCGCGGCAGATCCTGCCCTCCACGCAGTTTCCCGCTAGCCTTCATCCTCGTTGTACGGAAAGTCGAAGAATGGTTGCTCTGTCGACTTTCGGATTGAGTTATCTTTGAATGGAAGAGATGGCATGCCTGCCTCGGGTGTTGAGCCGTAAGAATATCCTCCTGTCAGGGAATCTAGGTGTAGTTCGATCCGCCGGGGCCATGATTGAGTTCCGTAGAGACCGAGCACTGTGATAAAACTGCAGGTGGGGTGAGTAAAAGAGCACCGGAATGTAGAGACTGGACATACGCAAAGACGAGAGCGAATGCTAAACAGCGTTGCGTCCTGCGAGTAGGCCAGACTGCGGAATGTTCCCTTGGGAGCATGGCGTATTAATCGTAAAGTTTGATATGTAAGTAAGAATGAACAGATAGAAGTCTAGGTGAAAGTGACGTCTCTTTCTAAAGGTTGAGAATACTGTATAAATGAAGAAAAATTGCGGCTGAATTCAAAGGAACGACTGAAGGAGTGTGAATGTAAATGCTAGCTGATTTTAACAGGCAGGCAGGCCAAGGCCATACTTAAGGCTCGAGACCCCGCCGCATAAAGCCCAGATCTCACGGGCTCATCTATCTGGGTCCATGGAACGTGTATCGAAGGGCTCACACCGGGTCGTTGGCACTCTGAAACCCGGGGTGTCGTGGCTGCACGGGCGAGAAATGCTTAAATACCGCTGAAACTCGAGGAGTGGGGGGAGGCGCAGAAGCAGTGTTCACTTGGTGGTTCATAACATGCTTCGCATCGGGGTCGCAATTAACATCAGACGAAACGTTCGTGGGAGGATCAATTATAGATATCCGGCGTTCTGGGCGCGTTGTGCTCGTACCCTTTGCCCATTCGGACACACCATAGGGATTTGGCTTATATTCGGAGCGGCTGCAACTTGCAATTTGAACCTCTATCAGATAATTGACTGCCGGTAGCAGCAGTAAACTTTGTCTTTCCTTTTCTCTCTCTCTCTTTCTCTCTTTCTTGCTCTGTCTCTAGTATGGTGAAGTTTGCTAGGGTTCTAGACTTCTGGACCCCTGCATGAATATGGAAAGTTGACAGAAAACAGTCAGGGAAACAGATTGACAAACAGCCATGTATAAAAGATATCAAAAGCACTGCAGTTGAAAAGTTGTAAAACTCGACGGCGACTTTGGATGCATTATTATATATATATATATATATATGTATATGTATGGTGTGAAGCCTCGGCAAGAGATGAAGATGGGATCTTATCGAACAGCTTCGGCAATGCGGGGCTTCAAATACTGACCTCCGAAACCCCACTCACGCGACTGCAACAACCACAATCAACGCCACTTTTGATGCCTTCCTGAAGCCCGATCCTCCTGGCATACGTGCCCATACCCATCCGCCATGTCTGCGGACACTCCGCAGGCAGACGAAGACTGGTACCTCGCCGGCCAAGACGCCGATGAAGACCGGGTCCAAGTCTACACCTCGAAGCACCTCCATGTGCGCACAAATACTGCTGAAATAGACAGTACCATCACGCATCCGGGGTCGGTCAAGATCAACGTCAAGGGCGCCTTCATCGTGGATCAAGACCCGGAGTCGCCCAAGGGCAAGGCCGTGAATGGGGGCAGCCATGATACCAAAGACATTCGGTTGCCGAACCACACCGCGGTTGTCAGTCATATTGCAGTAGATGTATGTCTTCCTACTGCCTTACGTTCCTGGCCTGCAACCCATTTTCCTCACTGACTCCAACTGGCAGATTGGAGGCTCCCTAGCGAAACTCGTATACTTCTCCCGAGAACCCCATTCCCGCGACCCTGGTGGACGGTTGAACTTTATGAACTTCGAGACGGATCGCATAGATGACTGTGTGGAGTTTATGAAGAAATTGACAATCAAGCAACAAAAGCTCAATGGGTCAAAGCCTGGGGAAGTATGTGTCATGGCTACTGGTGGCGGGGCTTATAAATTCTATGATAAAATTCGGGAGACATTGGGGGTTGACGTTCTCCGGGAAGACGAGATGGAGTGCCTGATCATTGGCAAGTCTCTGAATTTCTCCTGGAGAGGGAAGGTTTAATTTTGTGGAACAGGGCTTGATTTCTTCATCACCGAAATTCCTCGGGAAGTATTTAATTACAGCGAGACAGACCCAATGAAGTTCGCAGAACCCCGCTCCGACATCTATCCGTATCTGTTGGTCAACATCGGCTCGGGAGTGAGCATGATAAAAGTCTCGGGGCCACGAGAATACCAAAGAGTTGGCGGGACCTCTCTCGGTGGTGGAACCCTTTGGGGCCTGCTCTCCCTCCTTACCGGCTCTCGAACCTTCGACGATATGCTTGGGATGGCAGAAAGAGGTGACAATGCTAAGGTAGATATGTTGGTCGGGGATATCTACGGGACGGATTATGGCAAGATTGGGTTGAAGAGTAGCACGATTGCAAGCTCATTCGGAAAGGTATTTCGCATGAAGAGAGAAGCAGAGCGCGAAGCAGAAGACAGCGGTGGTCTTACGAACGGCGATGTCGAATCAAAATCGCCACCTGTCCCCTCCTCCAACGACATTGCCTCATCTTACTCCTCAGATCCGCCCTTCTCCTCATCAGATATCTCCCGTTCGCTCCTCTACGCGATTTCGAACAACATCGGTCAGATCGCGTATCTCCAATCCGAAAAACACTCACTCTCTACGATCTACTTCGGTGGCAGCTTTATCCGGGGCCATAGACAGACGATGAATACTCTCAGCTATGCTATAAAGTTTTGGAGTAACGGCGAAAAGAAGGCCTATTTTTTGAGACACGAGGGTTACCTCGGAGCTGTGGGTGCATTTTTGAAAAGACAACCTAGGAATTGGGGAAGAAGGAATAGTCTTGAAGAAGCGGTTGGCTTGGGAAGTGGAGCAAGGGCTGAAGTGAGGGCAGCAGCAGCAGCTAGTGATGAAGTTTCATGATCTAAAGACACTTTTTCGAGTGGGAATATCTGCATATTATTAGTGGCGTAGAAGCATGCCGGCGATCTGGTATCTAGACGGTAGTTCCTGTAGATGGCGGTGGTAGAGTTTTCGTTATCGCCTCTCGAGTTTGGTCCGATATTCTGGAAGCTCGTCGGCAGGATAAGACTAAATTCATGAAGTGGATGTTGACTTTCTTGACTATGTCGCATCATGTAGATGTTGTAAGAGGAGCAATAACACACAGTAAGGCTTGCAACAGCAAATACAGCTTGGACACAACTCCGAATCACCAAATATATGGGTCTTCACCAAGAGAAAATGTTTGTTGCTACACCTAAAGGCATGACTAGATTCATATGGGTCAGAATGAAGACACAACCCTGTACACCTCCGGCCCAGCTTTGAAATGTCACCCAAGGTGCAAGCAACATTTGTCGAGACCCTAGCCGCTATCTTAAATGAGTTCACCCGAAGTGTGTTCCCTTCGTCCTGGTGGTGGGTTATGATTCGATTCGAGTTTTGTGTTTTCGAGTTTGCACGCCCTGTCTACTTCAATGAGCATCACTTGCAGCAAAAGATCCAAAGTTTGTCACTTACCGATTAATCCAGATCGTTGACCAGGATGCAAGGTCCGTATGTTCCGTCGCTTCTGTAGTATGAGCGGTATAGATACGGGGCGGTCGGGTGTACCGGCAAGTAGGAGGGCGGCATCTCCCTTGCGTCCGCGAGAACTCCGCTGTACGCCAAGGTGTTGAGTTAGTGTACTTCTTTGAGAGGTTTGTTCAGAGCATGTGTCATGGAAGGCTACACAAAAATGTTGCATGCTTGCCTGATTGTCGGGTTTGAAATTTGACTCTCTTGATGCTCTTCGTCCGAATCGAAGCGGAATCCTTGAAGCGGGTCTCGAAACTCTCTGAAGCAAGAAAAGAACTGCGGCAAGTTAATACTGTGAATTTCGTCTGAAGAATAAGTAGCCATGGGTGGAACGCCTTTCAAGGTGGCTGAAAAGCATACCCAAGGAGCTCAAGGAGCACAAATAAAGGAAAGGGGTCGATTACAGTATCGTCACCAGGAGCGCTGAGTAGAACTCCCAAGATACTGCCAAAGTTGAAGGCATTTGCAAGACACGGTTTAATCAATTCCTGAGCCTCAGCAGTCTGAAGGTCTGGATTGTGGGCCACTATCTTGAATGCCTCGAATGCGAAAATGACGTCTTCCAAGGCGCTCAAGAGCACCTGGCGATCTGTATCGAAGTTGACTGGGATAGATTCTCGTCCCCGTGCCCAGTTGCGTAAATCCTGGATTTTGATCGCAGTTCTTCCGAGAGAATTTGCAACCCTAACGACCAATTTCTCCAGGAGTTGAGACTGTGCATAGCGCCGCACCCAAACAATGCAGTCTTCGCGCCATGCGTGTACGTCACGCGGATGCATGCATTCTTTCAGATGCTTCCTAAGGGCTAGTATAGACCAGCCAGAGGATTGAGAAATATCGGGCATGGCTTGGTAGTCCCTTAGATTCATGAAAATACCGAGAAGGTTGGTCAAAGAGGCCATTGCGGAACGAATATAATAATCTGCGAATGTTAGATTCATATCATGGAAGAATGGGACCAATAACCTACTCGACGGCTTTAGTAATAGGTGCAAGGGCTCTAGAAAGCTGATGAGCTTGTCTGTGTGACACGGAGAGGCATACTTTAAAAGCTCAGCCAACTCGCATTCCGCCCCGCCCTGGCTTCGTTTGCTTTTCCTGGATGGGGCAAATCAGTATCTATCGTAAAACTTGTCTGCCTGATGCGCTCGAGCCCAGTTCGGCAGCATTCCTTCACGATCCCATTGGAGAGGAATGCATAGGCAGACTAGGAGCGGAGGATATTTTAATGATGTGGCAGGCATATCAAACACGGGCCGACCGAATACCTGGGGAAATAATTTCTGCGATTGGCTTAGACGTCGACAGAAAGAGCGAAATTAGACGGCTTCCACACCGAGGATCGCCTCTAGTGACATATTTGGAATCTTCTTGAAGAAGCGGATTTGCCGCTTCTGAGTAGTCATTTGCATGGATGTGAGACGGCAGCACTGCGGACTCTGTGGCACATTACTGGTGTGAGATCTGGAGGTCTCGTTGGTGGAAGCTATTATATGTCAGATCCTCTACCCCTCACCCCTGTGTGTGCACGCATCATGTACAAAAAGGAGAAGTTACCGATAATTGGCCGGAAAGGGTCACTTCACAAATATCAATCATTTATATGCACCTTTCAAGGAAAGAATCGTCTATAACTACCGACCTTGAAAGATACAGTTTTGATTCATTTCTATTTTTCTAACCCAGGTATGCACTGCTGTCGAAGAACTTCTTGATGTTGGGCCGGGCCAAGACAGCATCAACCAGCTGTATCAGTCTGGGATACTGCTTGAGGTCCGCCCTTTCGCCTTGAATCATATTCTCATCGTGCAGCACCTGAAAAAGGACCAAGTCGGCATAAGTTACTTCCTTGCCGATAATGTACGGTCCACGGCGTGAAAGATCCGAGCCCTTAAGGTGCGTCTCGATGGCATTGATGTACCGGTTTCGGTCTCCCTGTTGGTGTTTCGGGTAGTCTTCCTTTTGGTTGTCGGAGAAGAAGGCGGCGATGAAAAGTGTCCGCCCTGTAAATTATATATTTAGATTCGATCTGGGAATTTGGGGGAATGGGGAAATCAACTAACAGTCGACGACAATGTCACAAATCGCATCTGCCCAGTACTTCTCATCTTCGGTCTTCCCATCATATGCACCTAGCTGGCGAGACCAGTGTCTCAGGATAGCATAACTCTGAGTGAGGATCTTGCCGTTAGGCATCTCCAGAACGGGAATGTTTCCAGTTGGATTCATCTCAGCTACCGGGCCGCTGCGCTTCTGTTCTGGCCATTCGTCGAAAGTGTAGCGGACATCTTCATACGCTGCACCAGAGTCCTAAAACCATTGAGCTTCCAGACCAGATTCGAGGAGTATTCATACTTACGATTAGCATCAATCTCACCACTTGACCTCTCCCACGCGACTGGAAATCAAAGTAGTGGATAGTGGGGACACCACCAATTGCTTTGTTAGCTGCACTTTCAGTGCCATATGACAAGGTATGAGGCATATTTGAAATTGTAATAGTACTCTGATCGAAATCAACAAACCGTCGAATAAATGATAGAAAACTGATGGAAACTGAGGGGTACATAAGGCCAAATGAATAAGAAGTAGATGCGGAGTAGGCGGTTTTAGTGCTACTTAGTGGCCGAACGGTCTGTATGTTACAACGCGGGCCACAGGAACGGTACTGCTGAACCCCACCATCGGCTGCAATATAGCCGGAGGGGCAAACGGGGTTTGATAGACTTCTTCAGACCCCGGATCTCCTACTTGAAGCCCCCAAAAAGCAATGGCAGCCGATTGCAGTACGACCGGAAAGCCTCGCCAGCGGCGGAAGATATGCTAGGAATCCCAAAGACGTAGTCAAAGGATTATAATATAGTCTGTACTAGACAGATAATCGGAGGTGTACTTGCTTTCCTACTGTGCAATCCAGATTTGACAACAATAGTATGTCGATCCCGCAATAAAACAACTCCAAGTGCAACTTTAGCTTTTGTTTTTGTTATGTACCAGTGGTAATTTGAGAGTGCAAAGAAAATGAAGGAAATGGAGTATACTTTTGTGAAATGGGCTTGCGACTCCAACCGTAGCCAAAAGAATAGAGATTACTCATTTAATCATAAATTTCTTCAATATAAATTTTGGTTGTAAGCCGAAGCTTGAGATTGGATCCGGAGTGCGTGTGTGTATGTTTGTTTACCTAATTTCTAAATACACACCCCGCTAAAGCCACCCACACAGCTCCAAGATTTCCAGTGCCATAGCTCCCGCTCACAAGGCCGCTTCTTTCTACAGACAAATCTAACTTCAACGTTCCAAGTCTCTCTTTAATGTCTGCGGTGGTGGCGTAGGCAGCAACTATCGAACAAGAACTCCCTTTGCTGTCATCGCCAGCGGCCATCCAGGCCTCCCAATTCATCCGCCCTCCGCATGGCCTTTCTCCAAACCGACAATATGGCGCAGTCTTTACCAACCCCTTCCGAATCCCGATCCATCTTCTCACAGCGGTCACGGCGCCAATTAGGCCTCTTCTTTGCTGGCGCCAGCTTTTTCGCGATCTCGACAGCCATAACCCGGCGATCCCTCGTTCGAAAATACAAACAATCGATTCCTAAATTCTATCAACCAAGTAATCGACCCGGCTTCCAAGTCAACGGTGCGATGGAGGCGTTCGAAGCCCTGAATATTGCTACGATAAACGTGCTCAGCATTGGCATGATGGCAAGCGGAGGCTTGCTATGGGCTTTCGATATTTCTTCGTTAGACGATATGCGGCGGAAGGTTCGGACAAACATGGGCGTGGATGCTAGTCGAGACGACAAGGAGGCTGAAGAGGAAATCGAAGAGTGGTTTGCCACGGTGCTGTCAAGGAAAGAGTTCAAACACTTAAAAGGAACGAGCAAGGATAGTAAGGAGAGCAAGGACGAAGAAGAGAAGAAGTCATAAAGTGGTCAAAAGGCCTCATTGTATCTCCTCTCCATATTAAATGAGATGGTACTGGAATTTCAGTCACTGGATTCAAGCCAAAAGGGGCGCCTAGCGGTGCCGACATACTATCCGTGTCCCTTCATATTATCCTATGACAATCATAGCTTAGGCCCAGGCCAGTCTGGAACAGAAATCTTCACTTCCGGAATTCTTCTCCTCCTACTGAAAGAAGAGGCCCGCATAAGTGGCTGAATCATCCTGGCTGCAAATCTATGAACCAGCGAATACAATCATGGATCATCTGTTTCATGGGAGGGCTGTTTTTTCTTTTTGGGGGTCTCAAGTCGCCCCCGCTCTGCCTTTCTTTTGATGCGGTCAGCAGATGGACTTAGGCACCATAGCTGCCACTGTCGCTTTTTTGTGACCAAACTTGCCACACCTCAACGAAGACCGAAATATATGCGGCAAACGATGAGTTCAGAAAATTCCCAAATTCTTGATTGCAAAGTGGAAGCTCGAAATTATATTCTGGTACTTCATCCTTCGAGATGGGGAAAGAAGAGAGACCGAGTCATAGTCCACTCCCCAGTACCTGGTACCTCGACGAAAACGAATCACCTGAAAATACCAGTCAAGCGCCATGACGAGGAACAAAACTCTGTCTGCTTTCTACCACGGGCAGATATCGAGCAAGACACGGACGATATCTATAAAAGGTTGAATGTTAATCGGAACCCGTACTCCAGTAATGCCCATGGAGTTGCCCTATGCGCCAGCCTACCTCGCAACGGATTTGAATATCGACGCGGTGATTGTTTCTGGCTCCACATTGAATCGAATACCAGTGTTGATGATAATTGCGCCCCTGTGATCAATTTACGAACATTCGATATTGGTTACGTCGCACTTGATGATGTCTGCTGGTACCCCCAGGTCCAAACAAAGGACGAGTTATGGACTCTTGGAGGAGTTGTCCAAAGCCTCAAGCTGGCTGGTCCCAGGAACTACACATACTTGTCTTGGGTCGTATGCCAGAAATTGGACGGTTCTCGATCTACCACTAAGTATGTGAAGATTCCCACGAAGGATGCCAAGTTGGACGACCGATGGCAACTTGTAGGAGATCAATCTCAATCCTTATTCGAAGAAAAATATCGACATATGGAAACATCCTACAAGAACTCCGCTCAGTGTGTGACACCACGGCAAACCCCTCCCACCCCAGCGGCAGAAGCCTTGCCGAAAAGTCCACCTTCGACTGTTTCATTTCCACAGGCAACAGCAGATCCTCTCGCGGAGACTACCATACACGATCAGATTGGAGAAGACGAAGCCGAGCCCGGCATAGAATTATGGAAAAGAATTTTCAAGTTCGCGGGACCCTTAAACGGATCGTACAAGATGCTAAGCCCAAGCCTTATACACTCTACATCTGAACCGGCCTGCACCAGCTTACAGGTCCCTCTGCAGAAATCTGGTACCAGCGAAATGACCGACTATACCGATATCTATTCGGACTCGGATGATGACGAACCTACCTCAAGTACCAATAGTCCACGGCATTCGGTTGGGCAGCTTGCAATAGTTGACGGTCTCAAACAAATGGACGGTTCAGGTCTCAGAGGTGCGATGGGCTTCATGGAAATATGTCGAGATGAGCAAAGTGAAGATGCTATCTGGCCTACCAAACAGTCCTCCCACGAGCATTCGAACCAGAAGAGTATCATCGCCTCCCGCTACTCTAACCTTTGTGACCTTGGTGATTCCATGTGCGCTCAGACTTGTATGCATTTTCACGTTCCAGCTACAAAATGCGAGCTCACTGCCTGCGAACCCCCCATCTCGCCTGCGCACGAGCATTGCATTCTCCGCTCTCTCCTTGGAAAATATGGACCATGCTTACTAGCCGACAAGCCGAGGATGAAACATACATGTTGCTATCGGAACGAACAAGAACGTGTAAATTGGCCAGAGAAGCCAGAGTATTTAATGCGGGAATACGAGCTGGGGAAGTGGGGGGCGCAAAAGATGAAGATCCAGCTGATCGATCGCAGTGCATGGATCAACAGGAAACTTCAAGACCTGCCTCATGTGGAGGATAAGATCAAAGAATACAGTTATGGGGGAGATACGCAGTTTCTTCATAACTTGGAGAGGGGAGACTACAACAAAGAAATCTCAGGGCTGAGGGATGTGTGGTTGAGTAGTGAGGGTAAGGGTATTAATGATGGCTTTGAAGCTTACGTTCGAACAGGACAGTATTTGGCTGGTTTTGATTGACAAGGCATCATGAATTTTGCAAATAATCGTCAGCACTGCGGGCTTTCAAGCAGTCCAAGGAAGTACAATAGATAAGATGAGCGTCATCGATCTCTAGTTTTGAATAAAAATCTTGACACAGATGCTTTCCCTTCGCTTCGCTGTGTCATGCCTAGATATGTGAGAGGAAAGATGGCCGCAAAATAGTCATGAGAATGTGGCCATGCATCACAAAGTACGAGGAAACAATGAATCTCACGAGAATTTGGGGCATTCAGTAACATTTATTCTACGATCTTGAAAGCTACCGCCTCTCAGTAAGTGCACACTCTTATCCCAGGCCTCAATGCGTCCCAGACGACAAAGATCATATGCCCGAGTTACCAGCTTCTGTCTACTGTCTAGGCAGCTAGAGTGATTTAGCAACGCTTACAAACCTACAAAAATCAAGCGCTTACCGGAAGCACAGTGACCATACTCGTCAGGTGTGTAGTGGAGATAAAACTCGTAGTACTGTTTGCGTCAGCTCTGCCCCTCGTTTGCGCCTGTTCACTTACGGCTAAGAGGGCGTAACCAACCTCACAGTCTTGGTAATTGTAGTTGTCTTTCCTAGAATCGTCACCGTTATGGTTAAACTAGCTGTAGACGTCTCGTCCTGAAAAATTGTAGAGGTCAAGGTTGTGGCATTAGGCGTCATGCTTGTATATTCGATTTCTGTGCTAAGTTGGTAGGATCCGGTGGGGACTGTAATGTTCTGGCTTGGGCCGAGAAGGAGAATCGCGGCCCGAGAGAATGAGCAGAGCTTGAGACAAGACGGATGGACCGCTTACCTTGGTAAATGATGTAGAGATCGAGAGTGTGCTCGTCGATGTGACCGGGACATACTCTGTATGTACTATCCAGACTTCCTTAATCTCTTGACAGCTTTTCTGACCGTTCTGATCATATTTACAGATGAGGACTGTGACGTTATTTGGAGTATTGGCCGCCAAAGATTGCCAGGGGGCAATGTAGTATGAGACAACGCTCTGAACGTAGGTCGTGGAAGTTTGCTGTGAAACTTGGCCAACCGGAACAGACGGGAGCGCGACTGCGCTGCTTGTCTCAGTTGCTAGGGAATAGCTGCTCTGAGTGGAAAACGTGATGTTTTGGTCGCAATCGGTGACCGTGACACTACTAAACCAAGCCGTAAGAACAGTTGAACACGAAGTGGTTGTGATGTTCTGGAACGCCGTGGAGCAGGAAGAGTCGTTGGAAGAGCTGTTCAGTCCAGGAGGATTGCAGACCTCGTATGCAGCTACTCTGGTTGTAAAGAGCGTGTTGTTCTGAGATGTCGGTGAGGCGTGAGGGCCGGGTAATGAATACGTATAATAGCTGGAAACTCTCGTTGAAAGCTTTTTGTTAGAATTCAGCCCTTGCGTTTTGTGATTTGTGTCTCCAGGACTTCGAAACACACGAACTGCATGGCCGGCTGAGCGACGAAACCATGATGCCTCTGAGGGCAGAGCGCACAGCGCCCAGATAGTAAATGATAACAATGAAGAATAAATCATATTGGTGTTTGAGATTGAGAGCAAAGAAAGAAAGGAGTGTGAGTTGGTAAGTAGGTTTATGCCATCAACGCGCTCTTCAACTGTGAAGATGGCTGGTATAAAAGTCCCTTGCCTCCATCGCGTGCGAGTGTGGAATGCGCCGTGACGGACTAAACAATCCTCAGCTGGTGAGATGCCATCGGTATGAGCAGCACACAACTCGAGGTCCATTGGGGATTGATACGGTGCTGCAGGTTTTGATTGTATTTATATTTTGCTCTTGGTGGTCCGCGCCCCGCCAACCATGTCGCGACGGCCTT
Source organism: Lachnellula suecica (assembly GCA_007825345.1). NCBI lineage: Eukaryota > Fungi > Ascomycota > Leotiomycetes > Helotiales > Lachnaceae > Lachnellula > Lachnellula suecica. The sequence continues at coordinate 12,638 of QGMK01000483.1, forward strand.
GGGCTGCCTTCGTCAACTTCGCACGCAAACACCGGAAGACCAGAACATTTCGTACCCAAACAAAAGCCAAAGTAAGAGAATTGTCTAATCATGGGGCCCAAAGTCGCCAAGAAACAACATTCCAAACCGAAACCATCAAAGCCAGCGCCAGCGCCTTCACCCAACTGGCCAGTCCTCAAGCCTTTGCTTCCAGCATCAGACTTATCTCTCTCCGCCGTCGTGGAATCCCAAATAGTTGTAGTGAGAAATTTCTGGACCGGAACTCTTTGCAAGGTGTGTTATTATGCCCTCAAGCGTTCTCAAGGTTGAGACATTTGCAGCTTTTGATACACTGCCCACCCTGTACAGGCGGTTTGAAGATCCTGAAGATATGATACTGACCCCAATCAGAACTACGTATCGTTTCTACAGGGGATGCCTCTAATCACCACGCCTGGCAAGCCAAAGAAGGGCGATGCATTGCGCGTTAATGATCGATATCAGGTGATCGACGAGAGCTTTGCAAATAACTTGTGGATTGAAACTGGTTTGAGAGAACTCGTTTGTGGTACCGACCAAGAAGAAGAGGATGAGGAAACAATAATGGGTAAGGAGGAGAGGAGAAATTTATGGGGCGGGGAGCCCATAGGACTCAATCCTTCAATCCGAATCTACAGGTACATAAAGGGCCAATTCTTTGATTGTCACTGTAAGTCTCTTGGGGTACTCTATAGCTTCAAATGCTTACTGTATGTTCAGACGATGAATCAAATGTCTTAACGCTGAACACAAAACCTACGCCGACACCAGCCAAAACCACGTGGACGCTATTGCTATATCTCACCTCGGCAGCAAACGGATGTCAAGGTGGTGAGACGGTTTTTTATCCAGATGATTTACCGGGAAAAAAGTCTACCATCGAGAAAGAAGTTGTTGTAGAACTTGAGACTGGGATGCTGCTGCTGCATAAACATGGCAATGATTGCATGCTGGTGAGTATCTTGCGCTTCATTTTATTTATCAAGCTGATTATTCTAGCACGAGGGTAGGGAGGTGATGGAGGGAGAAAAGTGGGTAATCAGAACGGATCTATGTGTGAAGAAGGAGAAATCGAAGTTTGCAGATTAATGCCCGGACTAGGTATATTCCTAGATAGGTATGTTGAGGTTTTACTAACTTGACCTCCATTATCCCTGGCCGCTTTTAAGGGTTTTATGGGCAATTTTATGTGAACACCACAGGTGGGGACTTATGTGCAACCACATGAGTTCTTTGTGACAAAAATCCGACCCGAGACTCATTCACTTGGAAGAAGCAGGAGTTTGCGGCCCGGGATGCTTTGTGTTAGAATTTGCTCTATTCTTTTGGATGGACTACGGGCCCATGACCTCTTTCCCCTACTCTAGGTCTTCGAAGAATGGGCCCTTGAGGTCCCCGAGCTGGCTCCTCCTCAATTTCATCTCTCTGAATGCGAACGCCAGCGGCGCCATCACGGTTTGCCCTCCACACTCCCTCTTCATCGCCGCCAAACTCCTCCCTCTTCCAGACCTCCACCTTCTCCTTACATTCCTCCAGGGCTTCTTCGCCCGCTTTCCAAGCGGCCTGGCGATGAGGTGATGATACGGCAATCAAAATGCTCTCTTCACCGATCGGTACAACTCCTAAACGGTGCACCATCGAAATTGCTGTAAGCGAATGCTTGTCTTTGACATATTTGCATATTGCAAGCATGCTTTGTAGCGCGCGAGGCTCGTAAGCTGTATATTGAAGCTCCTTCACGGGCTTTCCATCAAAGTTGTCACGCGTAGTACCTAGTGAACTCATCAGCACATAAGCATCGTAGACATTCAGAAAATTACCTGCAAATAGAACGATAGCACCGGCTTTTGGACTCCTGACCCTGTCCATCGTCGATTGTGCGTCGAGGTTGTTTTCTGTAAGGGCTACATAGCAACTCTCCTCTTCGATTTCCTTAGCCATCGTGATGTGATATAGCTTGTATGTAAATTTGATGTTCTCGGTTAAGACTCTCTTACCAGTTCACATTCATTATTTGGCTGAAAATTACAAAGAACAAGGAAGCTGGATACATCATCCAAATTATTCATGTCACGTGAACGTCGGCCAGTCGAAATTGTTACTTCCCATCAGCCCTTCCTCTTTCGCACCGTCCCCCAAACACCTTACATACGTCGCATTCCTCTCATACGCAATATGAGCTACGACCGCTCCGCAAGGCCTTCTGCCTATGCTCCCGTCTCCTACGGATCTAACATGTACGAAGATATGCCGTACGAAGACGCCCGGTATCTCGATGGCCCCGCGCAAGGCTACCGGAAGGGTAAACGACAGTGTGGATTCGGAGCTGGACTGAATTTGTGCTGATATTCCATGTCATAAGGAAACGTAGCTCCTCGATACTCTGCCGGCGCAAGAATGCACGACTCGATATACTCAGATCACTATCGGAGGGATGAACGTATTGGACGCGACTATATGCGCGAACGCTCCTCTTCACCGCGACAGGAAGGTCGAGTACAATACGCCGACCGTGATAGGGAGGAATATCGATCGCCCCCGCGCAACAGAAGCCGCAGCCGCTCTCCGTACTTTGGAGGGCCGCCGAATAAAAGTGTTATCCTCGAAGGACTTCCCATGGACATGACACAAGAAGACGTTGGCCGCCCCATTCCCCCTTTGCGGACCCTCACCAATATGCAAACCTTTTCATCCTAAGTGCTCATCAAGAAGAAAATTGAATTCTGGCTAAGAATAGGGTTGGCCGCTCTGGCCGTTTGTTGGGGTTACAGATTTTACAAGAACTTCAGCAAAGCTACGGACTGCGGACCTTGGAAGAGGTGAGACTGATCAAAGATAAAAGGACTGGTAAGTATTAGATTGAACTATACCAATTCACCGCTGACCATGTCTAGGACTCTCACGCCAGTTCGCGTTCGCGCAGTTCATGGGCATTTCAGAAGCTAGGCATTTCCTCGAACAGTACTACCCAGTCGTATCTCTTTACGGCGCATATGATCCGAAACAATCGGCCGACACCCAGCCTACGAAAGTTCGAATAGCATTTAGTAGAGATCGAGAGGATCGAGAAAAACCAGGGATGGGCGAAGACGATTGGAAGTGCGAAGTGGTATGTCATATCATCCCCCAGGGAGCTATTCGTGGCTGATATCTTTAGTGCTATGCTTCCAATTTCTCCCAGCGAACACTGTGCTTTAGGTGTAATGCTCCTAGGACCCGTAAGTTATTCTTCTTATTCTTACCGAATGTTCCTAAAGAATACAGGCGCCACGGCCCACGGTGTTGTTGTTGCACAAGGTAACATGTCTTCATTTTCGGGATTTGCAGCTACTGGTGATAGCGACGCATCCCCGGATTCGACACCATCCCAGTTTCTGCTGCTTCGTGGCTTAGAGCCTGGGGTCAACGAGGAGCTGCTGGCCAAAGGAGCCATCAAGCTTTACAAAAGTAAGACATCAACCTCATCTCCCGGCGACGTCCCTGTGGCAAAGAAAACAAAGATAGCTTCGACGTCAAACGACTCCAGCATGGGCGCCAAAGATGGATCTCTTCGACGGGTGCTTTTGGTTCGCGACAGGAAATCGAATGATAGTTGGAGGTATGGCTTTGCGGAATTCAATACCGTTGAAGATGCACAAGCTGCCATGGCGAAGTACAAAGCTTCTGATAAATTCACCATATCCTCCAAACCCGTTATAGTATCATACATCCATGCCGGGGTCTTCGTACCCGTGCTCTATCCATCAGTGGACGATTCTCTTAGTTTTACCTTCACCCCTTTGTCGAACGCCGCTGTCAAATTGATGTACTGGGACGAAGCTGCTTATGCCAGTGAGCTAGTCACTGCTTCAGCGGATGAACCCTCTGTATCAAATGCTAGGGAAACTGAGCATGCAAAGCTAGCTGCTGCGGCTGCAAATGAAGGTCTTCTTGATCCAGGTAAGGATGGAGAGCTTCGACAGAAGAAAAGAAAGGTGGAAAAAGATACGAAGGTTCTTGCACCCCACCTCAAATTTTGGACCAATCGACATGCGGAGATCCATATTCCGGCAAAAGACGAAGAAGCTGCAACAGAGATGGTACACAAGACACCAAAGGTGGCGTCGGAACAACAGACCGAAGCGTCACCTCCAAGTCAGTCTTTTGCTGATCTAGAGCGAAAGCGCTGTCTACTTTGCAGGCGAGATTTCGAGACTGAAGCCCTCCTAAACAAGCATGAGCGTAACAGTCAACTTCATCGGGACAATTTGAAGGTCGAGGAACTTGTTGCGAATGCCATGGCAAAAATGAAAAGGGCGTCACAATCTGAGAGCTCAGCGTACCGGGATAGGGCCAGAGAGAGACGGCAAGCTTTCAATCAACCCAAGCAACCTGCCGCGCAGCACAATCGACCGAAACCTTCCACTGTAGGGTCTCTTAAAGAAGAGGAAGGAGCGCCAATCCCGTCAAAAGGTGCTGCCTTGTTGGGTAAGATGGGCTGGACTGCTGGAGAAGGCCTGGGCGCACAGGGCACCGGGAGGACAGATGCGATAACGACAGAACTTTACGCACAAGGCGTGGGACTAGGTGCCCAAGGTGGAAAAGTGGGCGACGCTGCGGAAGAAGCTCACCGACAAACGAAAGGAACTTATGCCGACTTCCTGAATAAAACTAAGGATAAGGCCAAGGAGAGATTTGACCGTCTAGCTTAGAGAATATCACTTCGACAGCGAGCTATTGCCCTCTAATGATTGGATGCGCTCTGGGATGGCGCAAGTATTAGATCACAGTTGCACTGAAAAGCGTTGAATGTCTCGGGAAATTTGAAACATATATCTGGTGACTGCACGTTGTTACCAGAAGGTTGACTCATTGGAGAGACGAAAATTCTACGTGGCCATTCGTGAGGGCTTTACACGGCGGTGATGGCAACGTTTCCGAGCATGCAATGCGTGCTCCCGCACTCTTTGATGATAGGGCTGGTTAGGTAGTATCCCGCCAATCAAAGCCTGCAAAGTGAGAATTGTACCATCTTCTAGCATGCCTTCTATTTTAACAAATTGCGCTTGCGACGTGCCTTGCAGTCTGAAGTCCACTTAACGCGGGCTCCTGCATATTTTAAGGTTCGTCTGAAGTTCTTTGATCTGCCATTTGCGATGCAGTCCCAAAGCCTGCGGGACACATAACCAAAGCCTGAGTTTTCGCAGCGGTAGCATAACTAGTTCAAATATGGGCTTCTTCCTGCTTGGGTCTTCAACAAGTTGTTGAGTTCTCAGTTCTGTTATTTGATTTCGGATCGCCTCGGGCCATCCCACGGGTGCCTGCTTCTCTCTTAATCAACAAGCATCGCGGCGTTCTGTCTCATTTCCTTTCTTGTTTGCAGTCCAACCCATCCCATGCTTCCCAACATCGCACCGTCACCGGCAATGGGGGGCAACAGGAACAAGTTGCCACGCGCTTCGACCAAAATCAGTGATCTCTATAACAACCTTGGATTTTATGAGGAATACCCACCAAGAGAGATCAAATTCCTTCGAAAAGCTGTGGATGCATTTTATCACAAATTCAGAAAGGAAGGCAATCAAATATCTCGAGGCATATCCGACTTAGAACTCGCAAGGTCCTGTGCCTCCGACTTCCTTGAAGACGATAATGTCCAGAACCTGTTCAAGCAAGGTGTAGATGTGCCAACATGGCCCGAGGATCAAGAATTGTAAGCTACCAGTCCATCCCGGCCACCGGGCCTCATCTTTCCAAACTTTTTGCAGTATGCTAGCAGATACCTTATTGTTTCTTGAGACATACACGCTCATTTGCTTGGGCCCGACGGTTGTTATGTCTTCCCCAAAGAGCCATACCTCATCCTTAGTATATTTGAATTCTGCTAACCTTCTGCAGTATTGTTTCTACTCTTACCTTTCTCTTCCGCCGTAAGGAGATTTCTGCATATTCTGCACACAGGCATACGCTTGCAAAGAACAGAACGAATATCGATGCATCCTCTCCCACGAAAAGGCGAAGAACTCCAAATTCATACGGTCACGGTTCGGGGTCCACCAGGTCTTCAATTGTAGTACAGCAAATTAGCGAAGGTATGGAGTCCAGAGTAGAGATGTCTGGAATTCGAGGACCATCAAACTTGCTCGCTTTGGACCCGAAACACAGTTTAAAGCCTGTAAGCAACTCTGGGTCTTTGTTCTCTTGCCCCATCTTACATGCCATTTCATACCCTGTACTCCGACTTACTCATTACTCTCCCCAAAGAGGAAAATCTTACTCCTCCGCCTCCCGAGACCTTCCCAAATAGGAAAATACTGACTCCCCAATGTTGCAGTGGGCTGAGCGTCCTAAACGTCTAGATTCCAAATCGTGTAGGGAATATGTACAGAATCTTGTCGCACAAGATCATACAGAGGCTCTGGTTGATTTTACAATGGAATGGTTGACGACGGTTTGTCTCTCGCCCTTTTCTCGGCCAGTGAGAGTTAGCTAACACAAAAAGCCCGATGCTGAGTGGCCAGAATCTGCCGACCCATATTTGGAGAACTTCATGCATGACAAGGAGTTGTATTTCGTTGTGAAAGTAATCGAAATCCCAGAAGAGCTTACGGCTTGTCTCACAGAGAGCACTGAGATTGAATCAGTCGCTTCGCCCGAATTTCATAGACGACTCGTCAACAGAATCAAGCAGCTTTCCAATATGTTTGTCGAAAAAAGTTACATCGAATTTGAAGCTTATGGAACAATGAAAAAGAGTGCAAGATTCAAACAAATATGGGACTCTCGACATACGCAGTCGCAGATGGAAATTGCTTCGCTCAACGACTATCAGCAGAGACCATCAAAACGAAGGCGGAGAGAAGCTTCTATTGATTCCTTTAGTCCAATACAAGAAGTCGGCGATGGCTTCGAATGGGAAGACGACCACGCAGGGATTGCACAATCCATCGAGAACGATGAGGCAAGGGTACACTCTCTACATTCTACACTTATACTAAGCCAACACAGAGCCCTTCAGATTCAGAATCAAGAACACATTTTGCGTCTACGGAGCCGGCGATACGGAGAAACTCGAGTATTGAGCAGGAAACAGAAGGCAGGATGGCTTTTGGAAGGACGGCTGCACATTATTCTCGTCGAAGTCCTTCGGTCTCTATAGCAGAACAAGGAGAAGTACCCCCGTCGGCTTCTCCCTCACCAGAAAGCAACTTCGATCTCCAGGACATGCATAAAGACAGGGAACCGACCTCCAACCCACTTCTAGATGGATATCATTCGTCTGTTTCTGTGGACGTGTCGGTCCGCCGATTAGGATCCACTCCCACAACTTCTGACATTGGTGCGAGTGTACCTCCAAAAAGGAGAAAGAAGCATGAAGAAACATCGTTTACAAATCCAATTCTGGGGAATGATCGACTAGACTTGAGATTCGAGCAGCCATCTCCAACGGCCAATCACGCTGACTCGGTATTATCTCTCAGGATTTGCCCCGTGTGCGAATTCTCTCTGAAGAACTGCGACTGCCACGATGGAGTATTCGATGAGTCAAACCTAGGGTCTATCACAGCCGCAAAATCTACTCAAGATAAGACTGGATCTGGACGACATTCAATCCCATCTCGAGATTCATTGCGAATTGTTGGCGACATAGAAATACCAGAATCACCACGAAGCAATGAGGTTCTGCTTACTCGGACTTTATTGCCATCCGAGGAACGTCTTCGTACTCAAACCTTGTCTCCCGCACCCATAGAATTTACTTCGTCATCAAATGAACCATCTGAGAATGCCCGGCCTGATCTACAAACCCCAGACCGCACAGTCCTCGGCTCGTTTCCCCATCTGGATACAAGAAAATACTCATCAATTGAGACAATCGAGAGAGATGATCTTCAGATTTCTGAACCACAAAGACAAAATAGTACGTACCAGAACTACGGCAAACAAGAGACGGCCCCCTCCCCGACAGCACGATGCCTTACCTCAAGCTGCACTGTCAAAAATTAGGCTAGAGCAACCGCCAAATGTCCCGCAATCATCATCACAAGCGCTGCCTTCTCCCCATATATACTCTGAATACGACCGATCTTCTTGGGCTCGGGGTCAAAGTCTCGACGAACAATACCCACCACATGCTCTATCACAAAGTGGAAGTACTTCGGGCTCTAAATCTCACAGTGAAGGAGCTCGTGCCCCTCGAAATGTCACCGCATCGGTAGTGACGAGCTCATCCTCGCAGAGTCGGTATAGAGAGATGCACCCGGCCGATCGCCATCTCGTGTTGTGCGTAACACAACCAGCTCTCTCAAAAATAAACTCCGACCCCAAATACAACATTTTTCGACGAATGAGTCAAGAAGTTCCCAACTATTGGCATACCAATAACGACCGTACGCCAAAAAGACTGCTTGAGCAGGAAGCTATGCCAATGAGTTCACCAGTCTCGCAAACAACAGGCGCAGGTAAAGTGGTTAGGATTCCTACAAATAATTCAAAAGGTTTTGCATCAGACCATTCAACTAGGAAACTTTCCTCCGCATGGAGTTCTAAATCCTTTCACGAATCGCCAGTATCTCCAAAATTCCAATCAAGCCCCTCATTGGAGCCAACGCAAGAGTTCACCCCTGAGTCCATGCTGAGAGATCGAACGTTCTCGCGCCGTTGCTCCACAGCCACTCGTGCATGTACGCCACCGACTTCAGTAACTCTGGTTTCAGAAAGCCCTCGGCACTGTAGCCACGGAGGAAGCAAAGTTGGTGGTCTGAGCAGAGCCCATAATACAGGCGCAGAATGCATGTCCTCTACTAGCTTTTCACCTACTGGGCCAGAGCGGACCCTACCACCGACCAAGGTGAAGCATTCCCTTGAAGGTTGTGACGGATATCCCACCCGAGGTCCTACGAATGAGCTACTAGCCTCCCCCTCACTTTCCTGCATACCTGAAAAGAAAGTTGATTTTCTCTTTGAAAAATCCAACGGTGAAATCGACCTGTCTAATCCAATGCCATCCGAGAAATTCTGGAACACCAGCGTCTCGGAGTTCTTCGACTTGTACTCCCGCGAGTCGGGCGTCTTGTCTTCGTCTTTTAATTCGCTGAAAGTCATTGGGGCTTTTGGAAGCAGCCAGGAACAAGTGGTTCGAAGGGATGCGCCACTATCCGCCTGGAAGAAATTGAAGAACAGATTGAAAATGTTCTTAGAGTTGGAGAAAAAGGAGAATCCAGATGAGACGGAGTTTGAGGTTTGGGTTAAGAGAGACGGTTAAGCTCTTCTTTGATAACTTCGTCTGATGATTTTTTCCCCCGGCCTGTAGATACCATACCGAGAAAAAAGATGAAGCTGGTAATAATTCTGATATTTACAGTCCACGGTCAACTATGTACAAATGAAGCGGACATTTCTCTCAAGCACCCATCCCGTCCTACCACGTTCTTGTTTTCAAATCGTCGAGAAGACAGACAGACTAGATCTTGCGACTCCGTTGCTATCCACCATCAGGTTGTCCGCACAGCTGCTCCCAAGCGCCGCATTCCCCAAAAACCCAGGCTCCCAGTAGAACAGACCTTGACCAAGAGAATTGCTCACGCCAGCCAAAACAGACGCAACATCTTCCATCCACGTCGTTTGTCCGGCAACACTCTTTGGGATACTCGAAGCATCGCTTGGGAATGCATACTTTGGGCTTGGGCACGAAACGGGCCAATCCGTCTCAGCGATAACTAGACCCTTGCCATAACCACTCGCCAGGTTATTCAAACTCGTCTTTAGGTTGGCGAGTGTTGCGGAGCTGTCGTAGAATGGATAGTAGCTTAGCCCGATTAGATCGAAATCTGAGCTCGTTAGAGGTCCAGCACCCAAGATGAGCTTGTAGAACCATGATTGAGTCGACCAGTTCCATCCATTATCTGTGTGGATCATAATTTTGGGCTTGGGTGATAGAGTAGAATCTCTAACGCCAGCCGAGGCGGAGTGAAGGAGTCTTGCGAAGTTGTAGGCGTTCCCGGTTGCGCCCAGCGGCCAGAGCATACCGGCTGTTATTTCGTTGCCGATTGAGACGATGGAAAGTGGTGCACTGGCGGATTGGAAAGAGTTGCAGCTTGAGAGAACATAGTTGTACAAGGTGTTAGCTAAGTCATCGATATCGGAAGGCCATCCACTGGGTGTAGTCTAAGTTGCAGAATTAAAGCATGATTGCCGAAGAGGGCTTGTCGGGTACTTACCTGATGCGCCGGATCTGCCCAAGTGTCACTGAAGTGCATGTCCAGATAGACACTTAGCCCCGCGGCTTTGGCTCTCTGCGCAAGCTTGATGTTGTAGTCCAAGTCGTAGGTTCCACTTGTCCATAATCGCTGTCGTACCGTATTGACACCACTGGACTTTAGAATGGATTCAAATGCCGCGGTGCTTCCTGATGTGGTCTTGAAGCTCTGCCCAGAGCTTTCCAACATTGACGTAGAGGACCAGTCCACCCCTTTGTAAGTCAGAGCACTGGCGGCGGAAGCCAGAAGAGATAGAAGAACAGTTTGGAAAAACATAATGAAGGATTGGAATGGAGCTCTCGCTGAGAACAGTGAGGATCTGAAAACAGAATGGAACGAAAGAAAACCAAAAAGAAGGAATCCGTAGCACTACATAGATTCTGTAATGAGGGTACTCATGCGGTAGGATAATATTTTTCCGAATTGAGGGGCACATCGCTGGATGTTTCCACAAACCAAATCCAAAAGAACAGACAAATGACTGGCAAATCTACGGTTATTACCCAGTACCGGCTTAGGGGCTTGGCCAGGACCCGTTTCATTTAGCTGCTGCGCGTGGGTTGGTTTTCTGTGGGGCCTGAATATACTTGAGGCAGCTCAATAGGAACTAGGTATGCGGAAAGAGGCTCGATATGCTTGAAGCATAAAGCACCCTCTTTCCTGTTATTCATGTGTAAATCGGACGTCACACTTTTCGACTGAGGCGAGAACGTGTTCATATTTCGTTCCAGCGGTGCGTTTGCGGGGTGCAGATCGCATGGATAAATATGTGCCTTTGCCTTCAACTTAGTTGAAAGGTTCCTACC
>QGMK01000484.1:0-23680 GCA_007825345.1 Lachnellula suecica
AAATTATTAGATTTAATATATCTCGATTCAAATTCTATAGCAGGGGTATTATTCGCATATAATCGGGTGATTATTCACTAGCTTACCTCCGTAGAGCTAGCTTAAGTCTTATACTCTTTATAATAAAACAAACTATTATCTAGCTTTTATATGTTTATCCTACATTTATCTTACTCATAAAAAACGACACTCACAAGGGTGCTGATGCAGCCACAACATGAAGTTACTTGCTGATGTCACTCTTCTAGCAGATTTCTTTGGTTGCTTAGTTCTCGCAACGTTGATCGTGAAGAGGCCTCAAAACCATTCTCTAAGACTATTAAGTACTTATGAAACAAAAATGGTATGTATATAAACCTGGGGCTAGCTCTTTATCTGACATTCGAACAGATACAAGGAGAGAATCAAATTCCTTTGACGGGAGGTTCAGAAGCTGGCAACACGTACGCAGCGAAAATAACAGTAAGTAATTTCTTGGATTTTTGTAGATACGATTGACAACGATTCCAGGATTATTCAAGAGTTACCTTTCTGGCTGATATTCAAATTGGAACCCCACCACAGCCTTTCCGCGCGGTGGTCGATATCAGTTGGGCGGACCTCTTCGTCCCTTCAACAAAATGCGACTCCAGCTCAGCTTGCTCGGTGCATCAGCTTTACAACTCCTCCAACTCAAAAACCTACGTCGAGCATGGAGATCCTACCAATATTCACTATGCGGGAATCTATACTTCAGGTTTCAAGTCTGAGGATACACTCCGTGTGGCGGGTCTTGAAATCAAAAATCAGATATTTGAAGAAGCCACTTCGTTGAGGCCTTCCCCGTTCTACCGGGACGACAAGATGGACTCGGTATTGGGATTATCTAGATTCCCACTTTCATTTCCAGGATCAGATCTCTCGGGATCAACAAGTCCCTGGCATAATCTTATCAAACAGAAACGTTTGAAGAAGAACATCTTTTCAATCAAGGTTTCGAAATCACCTTACAGAGATGGCGAAATCATGTTCGGGGATGTGAATCCCAAACTGTTTGAGGGGGGACTGATGAGCATTCCCACGACGCACAAAACACACGAGAAAATGCCCCTGAGGCAAATGCTTGGAAGTGGATGGCAGGTTGAAGCACATTCGTTATCGTTTGGATTCGGGCCAGAGGCCATTCATGCCGATCTCTCAGGCTACGCAGCTATTTTCATGACTGCGTATCCGTGGATTTCCTTTCCGAGAGCTCTTGCCGAACAGCTTCAAGATCGATGCGGAGGGGATTACGATAATATGGGACAGATTGAGTGTGTGAAACGTGCTGAACTGCCGGACTTGATCGTAAGGCTAGGTACGGATTGTTCTGTCGTGATTTCACCTTGGGATTACGTTCTAGAAAGTCCTGCCGAGGGAGGTGGTATAGTGTGTTCCGTTCCGTTTGTACAGCACGAGGAACCGGACGACGAGCCAAAGTATATGATCCTCGGGGCAGCTTTTTTAGCGGGTGTTTATTCGGTGTTTGATCAAAACGGAGGAACCATTTCACGTGAGTTTTATGTCGAGAGGTTTAGATCAAAGCTTACAAACAGATTATGGAGATACGCCCGAAACATAAGCGATTTTGATGACCTGCTCTAGCCCTGAGAATTTATATTGAGTAACGGAATTCTGAACACTGACTGGAAAAATCAAGAAGGAGTATCCGTTGAAGGGTTCGTTTACTAGTTCGGAAAAAGGCCGGTCACCGTCCATGTATGCATTTCCGAGAGCTGGAAGTGGTGTAAGAAGTATACATTTCAAGTGAAACTCATTACAGAGCCCCAAACCACCAACTGAATAATCGTTCTTCAACTCCAAATCACTCTTCTTCCATCTTGTTACTTCCAAGCAGATCGCTGTGCTCGGAACTTAAGGGTGGAATATTTCAACCATCCCTTATGCAGAAGGCCAACCATTGTTGTTGTTGTTTCCACGTTGACCGCCGCCGTTGTTTCCGGATCCCCCACTGGGCGGGTTTCCACCCTTTCCACTCCCATTGCCACCACTAGGGGAATTTCCTCCCTGTCCACCTCCATTATTTCCACCACTTGGAGGGTTTCCACCCTTTCCACCCCCACTATTTCCGCCCCCATTCTGCCCACTAGGCTTGGAGCTAGGGCTGTAGCCGCTCGGCCACGAGTGTCCGTTTGGTGGTGCACCCGGGTTGCTGCTGATTTTCCCTTCAATCCATTCTAGGAACAGAATGAGCCATGAGGCATAGGGGAGCGTGCTCGCGGTCTCAGTGCCACGGACGGCAAGAGTTGCTTCGACAGGAGCGGTGGAAGGAGGCAGCGCGAGGGAGGCTGCCAGAGGTGAGAGTGCGAGGGCAATCGCGGACAGAGTCTTGAGATTGTTAGTTTAGTAGAAGCCGTGGCTTTGAGGCAACTTACAATGAGCTTCATTATGAAAAACTTCTAGACTTAGAAGAGGTGATTTGAAGAGAGTGTTGCTGCTGGTTGCTGGAGTTTTGAAGAGTGATTGATGCTGGAGTTGTGTTTTCAGATAAGCAAGACCGGTTTCTTATAGGAAATCTTGCAATAGTTTGGGTGTTGCCATTTCATGAAGGAGGCAGTACTTCCGCTTGAAAATGTCCCCAATTCCACTGAACGGAAGGCTTCGATATTGTTTTCATTTTCCAGCCATTGGTTGTTACCCGTCAGAGACAAGTGTCAAAACAGACGCGGGCTCACATATTAAGCGCCAAGCCATTTGAAGAGAAGTTGAGCGAGGAGAGCAATCCAGTCTCACCTAGACCTTTATACAATGATTGTGGCTTTGGTGGTGATGTTGGATAAAATGCTAGACCTCTTGGAACTCGGTAGTGTCATATATACAAAACGGCGCTAGGTTTTGGCCACTGGATCTCTTCTAGGCCTTAGGCTAATTGCAACAATAAGGACGAGGAATGACATACTCTCGGGTTCGAACAAGCTTGATAAATTAATTAAATCTACATTGTTGGAATTGCGGGCCATGTCTTACCATCTCCGTCACCCCGAGCCGCTGTTGTAGGTCTAGATCTGGAGACAAATTCAGCGTGGATGTGTAGAAAGACATACCATAAGAAACGAGGCTTCGTAGAATATGGGGTTAAATTGGTGGTTAGTGTGTTCCAGTTTCCTGCTAAATGATTGATCACTCGGAAATACCTCTGTAATTTGCAGTGATGGCTGGGCCTCCCTAGCCCGTCATGCATGATAGAACTAAGTGAATGGGAATCTCATAAACGGTCCCAAGTAGCTTTAAATAGCTTTGAAAGCGAGCAAATTTCATTTTCAGTTCCAATCAGCGCCGCCTGATGCAACCTGAGAAGCAGAAGACATCATCTTGGGCCGACTCCGTTCCGTGAACATCTCGGGACATATTGGCTGCGTCCGTTTCAACGCGGCTCAATTCGATGGACAATGCTTCTGATACTCTTGAGCCAAATGTAGGTAGTCTCAAAAACCGGGCGTCTTTCACGGAAGTAGAAGCTATTGACTCAATAGGGCATTGCCTGCAGTATTTGCTACTGGAAATCTATGGGGAGGTTCTCTGCGTCCGACTCGCACGTGTCGACCATGCTTGGGAGCTGTAGGAGAAAGGCCGTGGAAAATGGGGGATAAAGCGCGAGGCAGTAATAGACCACAATGGACGATGAAGGCCAGATGAGGGTGAGTGCAAGTAGGACTCGAGGTGAAAGCAGTTGAGGCCTGACACGGAAGGATGTGCTGGAAGCGGCGAAGCTGGTGAGGAGCAGACGGCGTGTGTTGCTGGTGCGGTGGTGCCTTCAAAGTAGAAGATGCACTGCACAGACGGTGGAGGATGAGGGTGATCCTCAATGAAGCGGAACATGCGAGAGTAGGCTGCTAAAGGGGAGGGGGAAAGACTGGGTGAAAGTGCTCAGGTGAAAGGAAGACGCGCACCGAATGGTTTCTATGTAGCGAGGGTACCGTAACGAAGGATGGGTCTTAGCCAGACGGTGTGAATGAAGACTGATATCAAGAGAAGAAACAAGAGAACGAGTATTGGACCGGAGGTTGGAAAGAGAGGAAAAGGGGGTAGGATAATGAGAGGCTGAGCCGCAAGTGTAGCAAGGAAAAGGAAGGTATGAGTGAGTAGTAGCCAGGAATCATGCGAGGCGCTGTGGTTTCAAGTCGCGACTGCCTTGTTCTTGTTTCGCTTTCGCAGCTCAGAAGAAGTCTTATCAAACATATCTCACCATGTCAGAACCATCGGAAGGATTCTCCCGGTGATGTTCAATTGAGACTGTGCAGGATCTCTCTTGTGTAATTTAGGAGATGGCGTCTTGCTAGACTGGGACGAGGCATCGTCCACTAGAGTAACTGTATGATATCGGGAGAAATATAGGCCAATGTTGTCGACCGCAACAGCTGACATTTTCGGTGTATGATAACTGAAGCTTGTACTGGGAGTATGGAATTTGATAGTATTTCGGGAAGACTGCTCCCACAAGACAGAAAGACAATCAGTACATATTTCTCGTGTATATTAAATTTATCCGCCAAATCCCTATAATAAAAGCGCTTCCGACCATGAAATTTCCTGCAAACACAAATCACACAAGAGCGCTGTAGCTCTCTATCGCGACACCTTTCTCAATCAACGCTGCACTTGATGGCCTTGCGACGACGTTCCCGACCCCTTTCCTAAAGCAAAACAAACTGAACATTGCTAAAGCGGCCGTCGGCTCCTTAGTGACTGCACTTCCCATCCTAGCCCACATGGCCACATATCCAGCGCCAAATAACCCATATACTATCGCAAAGACCACCATCGCAGCAAGAGACTTGGCCGAGTCCCACAAGGCCAGGACCGCGAGCGCAGAAACAAGCATTGAGATCAAAATCAAGAGATTGATGGGCACACGGTGGTCGGAGAGATACCGAAGCTAAATTGACCTAAGACTTGGGAGACGCTGAGGAGGGCGAGCGTGAGAGCATCTTGGCCAGTGGCAAGCCCAATAGCTACTGCGTAGGATGGAAGGTAGATTCATGGGAAGAAGTAACCGATTCCTTGTGCTACGTTGCTGGTGTAGTAGACCCAGAAGAGAGCCTTCGCAGGGCTTGCCAGCTTGTTTTGCCCGTTGCGGCGCGTTCATTGGCAGGGAGTCTTCCTTTCAAAAGAGGCATCAGGGGACCAGTCAAGACGACTAGCGCGACTGTCATGACGCGACTGTCATGATGCGGAGCGTGATCTATTCAACGTCAATATACCGAATTGATCAGTGTGAGGTTGGAAATGTAGGTAGTCCGAGAGCTGCTCCATAAACCACGAGCGGCTGCCAGGCCCCAGAGCTCAGACAGAACAAAATGGCGTTGTACAATGGGAGACTGGCTTACTTGGTATCCGTAACTAATAAAAAGCGCTTCAATCGCAAAAGGCATAATGATGCCTGACACGCCGGAAGCAGCGCAGAGAATGCCGTTGACCATACCTCTAAGCGCGATCCAGACTCATGTTAGAAAGATATGATATTGTAATAAAAAATAAGAAACCGCACTCCATGAACAATTATCTGGGTCAAGATAAGAGTAGGAAGTGTGGTAACGAATGAACCCACAAGGATCCCCAGAAGACAAAGAGATCCTTTCGCGGAATCAACGTCAGCTATATCAAAATGCCAGGTTTTGCAGAGAGCCTTACATCTAACCTAAATCATTCTCTCTGATATTCCAAATAGCGTTTCATAACGGGTACGGGGAGTGGAGCCACAAGCCAAGAAACACCCGATACAACGGTGCCGACTACAGGCATGCACCGACCGTTACGAGTAGCGAAATGTGGTAGGTGGAAGTAGTGATTCTGGAATATATTAAAGGACAGTGGAAAGCCTAATATTCCCAAGTCAGCTTTACGTCTCCGGAGACGACATCTACGCTCTTGATGTCGTTATTAAGGTTTCTACCCCATAAAGGAGCCTCGAAGACGAGAGCCGCCCAACAAATCTCCAGGCGGCTGCTCATTTATCCACTGGGCTAAGTTTTGCTCAATGGGTACAATATCATCGTGAATTTGCTCTGTTGTCTGCCTGGGGCTGTGAAGGCTCAGTAGACGACGTTGCAATACGAGCTCAAAAGAAGGCATTTTGTAACGACGCTTTTGGGAAAAGAATATACTGAAGCTGGAACATTACTTGTTCATATATTTATCCATTAAGTTCGCCTCGGACAATGGCGATCGGAGCCTTTTCCGGAACTACCGAGGCTGTAGAAAAGTGTCATGCGCCTCAGGAAACAAACATATCAGAGCTAGGAAATGTATACAACATTATAATTCGATTTGCTGTTGATAGTACTTTTGACCCATAAGCATCACATCATCACCCCGCCCCAAGAGAACAAATGAAATAATGTTTTCACATATGCTGATATCCGTTGCTACGAACCCGATCTATAAGCACCTCAGGTGTGCCTGCCTCTACCCCATCCATGTCCCCTAGTAGTACACCCCTTCTTAATCCGTCACTCTCCAGGATTCAAACCACTTCAAGTAGCTATATTGCTTGTTCGAGCCCTCCATACCCCAAGATATCGGCATGAATAGAACGTAAAGACCAATGGTGGTGGCATACAGAACGCCATAGATTGCGTACTGGATGGTTTTGACTTGGTTCTTTAACATCCAATCCGCAACAAAGCCAAAGGTCAAAATGGCGAAGTACAGAGCCGGGTAGTAATGATGGACGTAAGTAACACGAGCCATGGCGACGAATGGCATATAGTGGAGGAACCATCCAATGACCGGGTAGAGCGCAGCGTAATGAATCTGGTCGATATCGGCTTGCTTGAGCTCGTCGTATCCCCTTTGCCAGCGGATCAGGTACCAAACTACCATGAGAGCAAGAACACCCAGGGATGCCGTAGATCCCCAGTAGACAAGTGGGTTGCCAAGGAGGAAGTATTTAACGATCGAGTCATCCCAACCGCACATACGGAGACCAACATTAAGGATCGGCCACTGCCAAAATTGAGAAGCAAGATCATCTTGCTTGTCAGGATCCGGGACGAGAGCATTGTTTGAGGTCATCATAGCAACGTTTAGATGGATAAAATCTTGAAAGAAGGGAGATTTATAAGCTCCGGCGTCAGCGGCAGGCACTGCAAAGTATTAGTGGATGAAATGCAAAAACTCAAGTCAAGAAATAACTTACGCTTCTCATTCCAATGAGCCTCAACGTTCCAGTGGGTGTAAACATCTTTAGGATTGTTGTCTTTGGCACATGTGACTTCAATTTGCTTAAAACCCCACTGTGGCAGATTGACATTGCCGGCACGGAGGTAGCATCCGAGAGAAGTGTGCTTTAGTCTGAAGGCGGTGGTTAGAGTTCTGATTTTCGATCGGTCGCTTGATGCCACATCCTTGACAACTTCCATCGTCCAGTGGTCCTTTTCGTCTCCAACGGTAGTGTTTCCATAACAAGACACCTCTTTGTCTGCCTTGGTTACTGGGGCAGAAACATCGTGGGAATGAAGGTTACGGCCTGTTTGGGAGTGGATCAGGCGCAAAACATCGCCATCTGCAACAAATTTCTGTGGCCCCTCTGCATCGTACTCTGGCTCAGCACGGTTTGGATAGAACCACCACTCGTTGTTGGAATCTTTGTGATGATAGCAGGTGATCTGCTGCTGGGTAGAACCCTCGGGGTAAGTCTGAACGTGGGAGTGAAGTAGACCACCACCATAGCCCATGTTTTTGATAGTAGCACGAGAACCATATGCGATCTCAAGAGGGCTATCCTTTCCGACTTCAGTACCCTTGAGATTCGCTTGGAAGAGAGAGCTCATTTGGGCATCTCCAGGGCCACTGTTTTCCAATATCGTAAAGTGAAGCCAGAAGGAAAACATATACACAACCAAGGGTATAGCAATCAGCCCAACGACTCGGGCAGCCAAGTGAGTTGCAAGATCAATCTAAATACGGTCAATATATTTCGGCATTTGTAGGTCACAACGCATACCTTGGGCATCTTAGTATCCCCAAATTTGTTCCAAAGATCCTCGATGGTGTAAATTCCAACAAGAGCTGTGCAGAAAAGCCCAACCCATTTGACGCTGGTAACACAACCAATGCTCACACCGGTCAAGAAGAGCCAAGACCACCATTCGATACTGAAGCTTTTATGCTGAAGTCTGTGGAACCTTGCCCAGCATAATACAGTTGTAAATGTGAAGCACAAGAGCATCGAATCGAGTAGGATGAAACGGCTGATGGTTGTGTACGAGTTCTCGCAGAGCACCATGAGAGTGACAAACCAAACAGCCGGTCTCTTGAAGTTCAGCTCGCGGGCGGTATAGTAGGCCAACGGAATGCACACAGCGCCAAAGAAGGAGTTGAATGCGCGCATAAAGGTGTAGTTGAGCTCATCGGGGTATTTTTCTCCCGATTTGAACTCAAAAGAACCATTGTACCCAGCCAAATATCCTGATAGTCCCACAAGCATCTTTCCAAGAGGAGGGTGTACATCAAAGTAGAATTCGCGTTTGAGGTAGTGGGAGCCAAATTTGCCAAAACTGTGAAAGGGGCGATTAGCATTCGAGTCGAATAAATTCATAGGGACGGTACGTACTGAGCTTCATCCCACGTCACGATGGGAGAAAGGCCAATCTTGTACATCCTTGTGAAGAAAGCAAGTATCGTGAAGATCAAAGGCGCGATAATGAACTCCCATTCGTCGAGGAATTCAAGTAACGATTGTTCGTTCTAGTAGTAGCCAGGTCAGTTATGTTCTTCGAACGCTCTCTGCTGGTTAACCCCTAGGACTCCGATGCGCACAGCAGCTCACCTTCTTGACCACGGTCTTCTTTTCATCAAATTCCACTCTATCCACGAGGCCACCGGCAGGTGAGGTTGAAGGGACATTGCGTCGTCGAGTGGCCTGATCGAAATCTGCGCCTGACGCGACAGTTCCTCTATCCGCAGCCATCGTGGAAGGTACCGCCAGCTTCTGTACGGCTATGGTTCTAGGTGAAGGGTTGCGCTCCTGGAATTGGTCTCAGCAACGGGCCGAGTTGACGTTTATGGCAGACACGCCCGCGATTTGGCTTCGACGAGGTGCAAAGGAGCGTGAAGAAGAAGAAGGGTTAAAGAATTAAAAAGAAGTCGAAGTTAAAGTCCTAATTGCCAGACTCAACCATCTCCATAGATGATTGTGTGGTGTCGAAGGGCAGATGCGGAGGGATTCCTGCAAAATACTGTCTCGTAGACTCGCCGCGAGCTGGAAAGGAGAGATCCTTGCCCTTGCATCGCGGCCTAAGGATAAATTTAGCAACCGAAGTAAATGAATACCATCACCCCAGACATCGCTAGAAGGGGCATGAGGCCATATTACAAGTTCTGGACGCGATATTAAATTTATCATGCTAGAGTGTAATTTCCAAAGGCATGGGATTGACGGAGACTTCAAAGCTCAACAAAACGATTGCCGTTCAATTCTCATCTTCGAAGACTAAAACTTTTGCGTATTTACTATTGAACTCTACGTAGTACCGATAAAGACACTACCGGTGCGGAATTAGCGAACGACAAGGACACATCTGCACGACGCGGCTGAGAATTTACGAAGGAGGAATTAAAGGGGTCGTCACTAGTATCAATTCTAGCTGCAGCAAAGCCACCACGTTGTTTTTTTAAAGGCATCTAGGGGCTAGCTTGAGACAAAGCTCCGACTGCTGGTACTCATTGCTACCTTATTAGGCATGTCATCGCGAGTACTACGTGCAAATACGTGATTATGGAAATACTGAATTTCCCAAGAGGAAATTCTCAGAACCTACGGCCGCTTGAGTAATCCCTTAGGTGTTGCGTGAAAGCTTCATGCTTTAAGTTGTACTATATGCACAATCTAATCTGCTCGAACATGTTATGATATTACATCACAACCCTGTGAAGACGCCCGCTTTCTAATACCCAGATTCCCAATTCTAGTGTTGCTAAGCACAGATATCCTTTCTCATTCATCCTCTTGGTCTAAAGGCTTGTATTGACCACTCTTGACACTGTCCCCGTCGCCTTTGCCTCTCGTAACCATACGACTTATCCAGCCGCCAACGCCCTCTGCTGATTCGTCGTCCCCAGCATACTGTGGCTTTCCGTTCTTGATGGATACGTGGGGAGGATCAATGTCGAGGCCAGGAATAGCACTCGAAGCGCTAAAGTCGTTCAGACCTCCACTTGGAATACCCCTGCGAAGATCCATGGATGGCACGGGCGAGCTCGCGCCCATCAAGGATCCAGTCTCAGCCCTAGTCTGTGGAGTTGGCATCGCAGTGGTGGCATCGCCAAAGAGAGTGTCCATATCCTCCAATCTTACACCGGCGGTCTCAGGATATATGAAATATACTATGATCATTAGTATTGGAAGTAGCAACGAAGAGTGATGGTAGTCTTACCAACAATGAAACTCGTAGCACAGAAAAAGGCATGGACGAGGTAAAGTCTCCATGTGATCACTTCTTGAAGAATTGGTGTCATTTCTCCAACAAGCCAGTTGAATGCCCAATTAGTAGCAGTTGACAAACTCGCACCTTTCGATCTGATGCTGAGTGGTAGAATCTCCGGAGGGTAGAGCCATGGAATTGGGCCCCAGCTGTATCCAAATGCAGCGTTGTAGATCATCACAAAAATGACCACCAGAGTAGGTGTAGAAGGTATGTCGAGGAATAGGAAATAGGAAATGGCTGATAGTGATAGAACCATGGCAACAGCGCCGCTTAGCAGAATGAACCTGCGGCCCCATCGATCGACGAGATACCAAGGTGGTACAGTTGACATGAGGTATGTAATTCCGTTAATTCCAGTCATCAAAATGGCTTGTCGTCCAACCCAACCTGCGGATTCAAATACGTATGGAGCGTAGTAAGAGATGACGTTGATTCCATTCAGCTGGGCAAAAGCTTGGGCAGACATGGCAATGAAAACACGAGTCCGATAGCGCCGGAACATGTCTCTATACGACTTCTCGCCCTCTTGTCGCTGGAGAAGTACATCCATCTTAATTTCGCGGTATTCGTCTCGTGCCTTGGGGTTATGAATGTCTCCGCCGCCGTAAAGGTTTGCAATTACAACTATTCCTTCTTCATCATGGTCGTTGTCCAAAAGCCATCTAAAGATATCAGCAAGCGCTTAGACTTTCTGGGGGAAAGACATTTACCTGGGAGACTCCACTATAATCAAACTCCCAGCACCCAAAAGTCCACCCATGACACATTGCATCAACAAGGGAATTCTCCAGGAAAAGTCATTGTTGATGAAACTGCAAAAGTAGTCTACCCAGACTGATGTCGCATATCCAATAATATTCCCAGAGAACTCGATACATGCTAGCTTTCCGCGGTTGTGAGGGGGGGATATTTCGGATTGATAGATTGGCACGATAGTTGAGAGCATGCCAACGCCCACACCGGCAATGATTCGACCCAACATCATCATTGGCATTCCATTTGCAAAAGACTGGAGAGCACCCCCAACGAAGAATATGCACGAGCCGTATAATATTGTCTTCCGTCGTCCGATAATGTCTCCCACTCTACCAACGACAAGGGACGAAAAAAATGCTCCTACTTCGAGAATGGCAACCATAGTACCGACTTCGGCCCTCGTTGGCTGGTTAAAATAATCCTTGAAGTGCGGACCCCTTTGGAAATGTGTCAGCCCCGTTGACCTCAGAAAGGACTTCCAACTTACGTGATTATACCAGACATAACTCCTTGATCATAGCCAAAGAGGAAGACGCCTAGGGAGACGAATATACTAGTAAAGTAGCTGGATGTAATGTTAGCTATCCGTAGATAGTGTGTGGTGTTTTGCGCCTACACTAAGGCCCGGCCTGTCAGGCCATGCATCTGTCTTTCTCCCCCGGACATGATCGCAGCGAGAATATGCTCGACTCGAGTAATAGACCGCGGAGCAGGACTGGGGATCTCAATCTCCTCTTTAACGAGTCCAGATTGATAACGTTTCTCTTCCGGGTCTTCTAGATCTTCTTGATACCGGACCCTTTTGTGCCGAGTCGCCGCCTGGAAGAACCGCCAAAAACTTGTTCGTCAAGTGATGCTCGTAGCTTTATCTGCAGAGGGTCCTCGGCGTCCGCCAATTGTTCAGCCAAATCCCCTGTGTCGCTCCAGGAGAAATCCGAGTCTGGAGAGGAAGAGCGTGAGAGGGAGGACCGGCGGCCCTGCTTTTCGTCCGAATGCGCTCCCAGCAGTGAGGCCGTGTTCGAGATAGAACGGGATGCCGGGGATGATAAGGTTCGCAATGGTATGTTCGCAGGGCGACGGGAGGAGGGTGTTGAAGAAGGAATTGTGAAGGCGGTGTTTCGTAGGAGCAAGAGCAGCTCCTACTGCATCGGATGTTCAATGGATGGAGGTGCGCTGGATGGAAGTGGATCAGTCAGATGTGACGATGAAAGCTAGTTTTGGATAGTGGGGGCGTGACATGCATTCAAGGCTCTAAGGAATGAATGATAGGAATCGCAAGGTTGACGTCCACCGCGTGACAAGACCAGACGTCGCGATTTTGTTTGATCCTAGGGCGTTGAGATGTCTATTGCGAGGTTGACAGAAGCTTGAACGAAGCCACGTCCATCGGCCCTGGGGAAATGATGAGCCGGGGCGCATCTAAGCCCCAGATACCGATACCAGTACCCCTTTTTAAACGAGGGATGGGCGATACATCTACAAATAGGGTACCATCTGTGCACACTTTGTCGTCTACGATAGAATTAAAGAAGTATCAGTCTGCTGTCAATATATGCCGTGTCTTTTCGTCTGATCACCTTGTGAATTTCTCACAGCCATCGAGAAGTTCAATTGTACCTTTACATCTGATGAATGAAGCACGCTATCCCATGCTGCGCTGGCTTCGAGGATACGAATTATGTGCAACTTGTGAGAGCATTCCGTGAGTCTAAGGCCAGTTTAATCGGAACCATTTATCTCGTGCTGGGGGCATAGTATCGTATATCTCTTTCCTTACCTCTTAGAATTTGAGGAGGTGAAATGACATGGTCACCATCTGCTCTCGGAGCTGTCCGAGCACGAGATATGAGCCATGATTACCACATTCACTGCTCTCTGAACCGCGTTATAAATGTCTCAGACGATTTGAGACATTGTGTGAGGCATTGAGAATCATAGTGAATATAGATGTCCACGCTTTGAATCACGAGCCAAGCTGATCATAAGCCATCTCAAGAGCCTCATTTCCATCACGCGGTCTTGGAAGCTATTTATAGCATGTCACAGGAAAACAACAACCCATTCATCCTGCACATTATTTTGCTTGTACTTAGTATAAATAGGATCAATTCCACGATATCAGTTCATCGCCAGTGATCTAGGCCGATATATAGGGCTCTATGTTCTCCTACTGTAGTGCCAGATCCAGGGCTATTTTAACTGGCAGCGCCGCGGCCCGCGAGGACCATACGTTGATTGCCTCGTGGCTGCGTCCATGTCGATGTCGATGCTCATGGCGGGCTCGGGCACAGCCTCTGTCGCCACGCGGATCAGTCATCATTGGCAATCTCTTCATTGCTTTTGCTCCAGGCGACCAAGAACAGGAACAAGGAGGCTCCTAGTTGGATAGATGAGCTGGATGAAAGCGGAGGGTAGCGATGCTATGCATAATCAGCTGAAACAAGACAACGCGAAAAGAATCGCGCATTGGGGTTTATCGGGCCCGTGTTCGTAAAAATGGACGCGCAAAGGAACAATGATATTAATATCGGCAAAAGGAGCTTCAAGGAAGCAATTCAGCATGAAGCGCTTCATCAAACTCAACATGGGCGAGTGCCCCAAACTGGTATCCTCCGCCTGTCTTGAGCCTGCCATTTTAAATTACCTGGATATGTGGTGAGCGAGTGAGCGAGTAGTACGGAAGGTCTAGGGGACCACCAGGACTCTGAGTCTGGGCTAGGCGACGACGCTAGTTTTGGGAAGGAGGCTGGTTATCCTGTTTTTGGACCAACACAACTTCACAACAAAAACCTGTACAAGGAATGAATTAATCGATCCCGGTTGTACGAAGAAGGCGCTGTTTGCGGACGGAAAAATACCCAAAACTTCACGACTTGCTTTCAACTATAACCTCACGATTGAGCTTTTCCAACAACGCTGAGCTGCAACAGCTCCTCGACTCTCGAACCTCCAGCACATAAGCGCCCCCTGCGCCACCCGCAGAGATGGGTTCTACACAGTTTGGAAATTTCCATGTGAGTACTCTGCGATGCGCCTGAGAACCCCGTGCGGTTCAATCGCATCATGGGCGTGGTCCGCGAACTTTGAACTGACAATTGGCCGCAGGACTTTTGTCGCGACTCAACCTTGCCCGTCTGCAACGTAAGACCTCCCTCCAAGACAAGTCGCAACGACCACAAATTGATTTTTCGCACAGCTTTTCCCCGGTTTCAGTTACACTAACTCCACTGGATTCACCGACAGTTGCCACCTCACCGGCATACATCTCTCTGGCGACAAACGTCTGGGCAATCTTGGTTCGTGGGTCGCATGCGAAGAATTTGGGCGGTGCTGACGAGATTCAGGGTCAATACTGATTGCAGGCGTGGCAATTGTAGTCTCTGCGTTCCTAATATGGCGCTCAGAACGGAAGCAAGCAGCTGTAGGCCGAAGGTATGTCGTAAGAGCTTGCTTTGTTGCTCTGTGCTAACGAACCTGCCAGGGAAATGCAGGTATTCCTTCTCGGCTTCATAATAATCGAAATATGCGAGATATTCACAGTTGGCAAATTTCCTTTGAACAACTCAGTTAGAATAGTATGTATTCTCGCATTGGATGTGTCTAGCTGGCCGACTGACTGAAATGAACAGGCTTTCACAGGAATCCACCTCGGCATGATTGCAGCTACGCTCTGGGTCCTTCTTCTCAACGCTATCGTGGGGTTTCAATTGTTGGACGATGGCACGCCTCTATCGGTAGGCCTCATGGTCGCTTCCGCAGCAGCACTCTTCATTGGCACGGGCTACATTGCCCTCGACACGGGTTATAGTTGGACTGGATTTTTCGACAAGAATAGCTATGGACCTCTGAACAGGAACACAGGCCTCTATGTTCTCTATCAACTTGCGCCGCTCGTATTCCTGTTCGCCTTCTTCGTTCTGGAGACAGCATTGGTGATTAGGGTTCTGGGAGAGCGCAAGCCAATGATTTATCTGGCCTCCGCCGCATTACTTTTCGCCATCGGTCAGATTTTCAACTACGTTATCAGTGTCCACATCTGCAGGGGAACCAGCGGCAAAATAGATGGAGCCCTTTTTGAGACGCTCTTCACGCTCTTGTCAGTTGTGATGGTTTGGGTTTTCTGGTCAAGCATTACAGAAGACGACTGGCCTATGCCTGTCACGAATACATATCCATGAGAAGAATAGTACACGGCAGCATGGGGTTCGGCGTTTGGGGGGCAATTTTTATAATCGGCAAATTCACCTTATAGACGACATGTTTACATCACACACGGTGCATTTTGCCAGCCATTGGAATGCACAGGGGAGCATCAAACATTTGGTATGGCAGCTATTACTCAGGGGAGGTAATTAGGTGGTGACATTCAGGAGAAGGCAAACCTTCACAGGAAAGTTTGCTTCTTGCGTCTTGGATGCTACACGATTTGAGCATAGCTTGTATATGGATTCGCGCATTAGTAGTATACCCAATTTAGCGCTTAATGGAATGAAATTCAAAGATAACAACTTGGTTCCAGTACCGCTGCGTTGAGAGGTCAATGTTTCACACAGGATAAGACATTTACCAGAATATAAACATTGAAGTGGATGGTCATTTGTCAAAGTATAGCATCGAATCCGGAGGTTATTTTCTAGGTGGCGCAAGGCTACGACTTTCATGTAACTATTGCCGGATGCCCAGATATCCAAAACTTTCCTTAAGATAAATATAATAGTATGCACACACTTTCATATTCTATGCCTACTATTACTTTCTAAGCAAAACTGAGAATGTTTTACAAAGGAATTTCAACAACCCTCTTCGCACTCTAGCGTGACCTGGCAAAGCCGCGATTTTATTCAGCCTTGCTCCAGAACCTCCATACGCACACCCGCAACACCACAGCGCGCATGCGGCCAGCGTTGCTTGCCCAGGCCTAGTCCCCACCATGTCGGACTCTGACGGCGAGTACGTCGCAGACGACCTCTCGGACGGCGACGCTGGAGCGCATCAAGTCTCTACAAGCCACGGCACGCGATCTACAGGCCCCGTCCGAGGCGCCGCTGGGTCAAGCACACGAGGTGGCGATACAAATGCCGGGAGTAGTAGGAAGAGGGCAGCGTGGGAGGATATCCAGAGGAGTTGGGATACCGTTGTTGAGGGCGCGGATGGGAGCATTAATTCTACCGTCGAGGGGTTGAGGGAGGCGGGGAAAAGAAAGAGGTATGTGTGCCTTCTGTATGTCTGCTAATGACAGATTACTGACCATAATAGGTTACTACGAGATACAACCCCTTTGCAGAGAGGTATCATACGGCATCTGATCCTTATACTTGATCTTTCCTTTGCTATGGTGGAGAAAGACCTGCGCCCTACGAGGTATCTCTTGACCATACGCTACGCCTCCGAGTTTGTCACAGAATACTTCGAGCAGAACCCGATTTCGCAGCTGGGAATAATAGGCATGCGAGATGGAATAGCGGTCCGGATCAGCGACATGAGTGGCAATCCAACGGAACATATTGAACGATTAACAACCCTCCGAGAGCAGCAACCGCAAGGGAACCCAAGTTTGCAGAATGCACTTGAGATGAGCCGAGCTGCCCTTTTCCACGCCCCTTCCCACGGGACCCGAGAGATCTTGATCATATACGGAGCACTTCTCTCCAGCGACCCGGGCGATATCCACGAGACTATAGCCGCGCTCATCACGGACAGGATCCGGGTCTCGATAGTCGGTCTAGCTGCCCAGGTAGCTATCTGCGCTGAGCTCTGCTCACGCACCAATGCTGGCGATGATGGAAACTACAGCGTTGCGCTCAACGAACAGCATTTCAGAGAGCTGGTGATGCATGTGACGACCCCACCCGTCACCCGCACGAAAAAACAAGCCCAATCAAGTCTGCTCATGATGGGCTTCCCTTCCAGAACTCTCGGCACGGGGAAAACCATGAGCTTCTGTGCGTGCCACAGTAAGCTGAGCCGGGGCGGGTATCTCTGCTCGAGATGCGACAGTAAAGTCTGCAGTCTCCCCGCCGAGTGCCCCGCCTGCGGCCTGACCCTCATCCTCTCCACCCATCTCGCCCGCTCATATCACCATCTCTTTCCCCTCAGAAACTGGGTCGAAGTTCCCTGGTCTTCAGCTGCGAGATCCAAAGCTTGCTACTCATGCTTAGCCCCTTTCCCAGAGGTGCCTATCGGCAGGCTGCAAGCACCAGGGAACGAACGGCCTGAGGGAGAGCCGAAGGGTACGAGCGAGAGCGGGCGGTATGCGTGCGAGGTCTGCGGGAATCATTTCTGCATCGACTGCGATGTTTTTGCGCATGATGTTGCTCATAATTGCCCGGGCTGTCAAGGTGACACTCGGGGTATGATTGAACAGGTTGATGACAGGATGGTGGAATGATAGATCTACAGCTTTGGGTTATGGAGTTTGGGAATTAAAAGGATGGTGCATAGATTAGCGTATATATGTTGGTAGACTTGGCTGAGATGGAAGGCGTTTTTCTATATCATCCGGGCGCTGGCAAATCTAGGTATTACTTGCAACTTGAGACTCCTTACGAATAACCTATCAGCCGTCCATGTGCGGTTTTTATTCCTGACTTCAACGTCTAGCCCCATCTTCAGCTTCTTGCTCGTGTGAAAACAGATAAGCAAGTGCAAGCAGCACCTGGGCTTCAGCTTTATATCTAAAGGAAAGCCTAAGCTATGATTACTTTATCTCCCTTGCTACCTGTCTTTCTTAAAATTTGATATATGATTGCATTCTATTCTACTGAATCTCTTATGAAACCAAGAGCATACGGCGGTGCTCACCGTAATACCCAGAACCGGGAACAACACCTGCAACCGATCTCTCTCTGTTAATCTTGTCCTAGAAATGCAGCTTCAAAGCTGTTTAAAACGTGCCATGAGACGTGGGACATTGCTGAACCATTCTACGCAAGTTGCTCAAGTTCAATGATTTTTGTCATCGAAAAGGTAAGGTGGACGGTGAGCACTATCTCGTGCTCTTACGTGCCGCTGACTATGATCATTATGCAGATTATTTCAATATGCATGTCGTCGATCAGCACGAGCCAAGTACTCCATGAGGCTGAGTTTAGCATTTGGAAGAACCTTGCCTCGAAGTTTAATCCGAGAACGGGTGGAGCCTGCAAGGCTATCTTTTCTGATTTATTCCAAGTGAAGGTCCTCGCGGGTTATTACTACTGGATTTTAAAGTAAACCATGATTGCTGTGATTCTTGAAAGCTAAAGGGGAATTAGATGAATTTCTGCAAGTAGTGTAATATGGATAGGGACATTCACGAGCAAGATGACAACAGAGCGTTATGGATTTGTAAAGTATGTTATTCCTCATCTCATAAATATTCACAAGAAGTCAAGTGCACAACGCCTTGCAAAGAAACCCCATCTTATCCCCTATGTACTGTATGGTGTATTTCAAACGCCTAACTCCACCCAAGACGCCAAACCCTAGATATTCAAGAAGTGAAGTTGTTCATCACGCCGCATTTATCCCTCAAAAGCAACCCCGCGCTTAGCAGCCGAGGCCGAGTACACCTTCACAGAGTTCACCAGCCAGTACGAGCTCGCAAAGGCAGCAGGATTACTCCCAACATACGCATCACACGTCGACGCAAGCGCCTTGCACTTCGCATTCTCATCCCACACCTGGCCCGCCCACGAGCCACAGAACGTAGTGTCGAAAACGATATTATGGTTCTGGAAATGCTGGTCGATGTTGCAGCCACCGCCACCAAAGGCCGCGATGGGGTTTGTCCAGTTGGCGGTGTTGGGCTTGCCGGAGGTGATGTCGGCGGGGATGGCTGAGCGCGGAAAGAAGAAGACTTTGATGGCTGTAGATGTCCATTCCATTGCGTAGACGCCGCCGCCTCCGGCGTTGAAACCGCTGCCGAAGTTTGCGGTGTTGGCTGTGTTGAAGCCGCAGCCGGTGTTGCCCCCTGACGCACCGCAGTCAGTGGTTCCGAGAACGCTGGACGAAACGGCTCCTGTGGATTGCATTGTGCAGCCAGAAGAGGTGTGGAGCGTTACTGTGTCGGTTGTTTCGTCGTTGACTCCTTCGATGATGTCGATTTCTCCGGAAGATGGCCAGTTGGGTCCAAAAGTCCAGAACGCTGGCCAGACACCACAGGTTGAATCTGGCATATGAGCTATGTCGGCAATGAAGAGTCCTTTAGTGTACGCCTTATTCGAAGTCACACGGACGGAGCCACGTCCACCACTGGGATTGACGGTTGTATGATCGACGCCGAGGTAGACGGCATTGTTGGAGTAGCCGGCGAGGCCACTGGAGTTTGCAGCTGTGGCACTTGCGAACTTGACGAATCCGTCGGTGGGATCCGCGGCGGTGAAGAAGGAAAAGTCTGTGAAGAAGTTGGTATGGTCGAATGTATCTGTGATTGTGTAGGCCGAGTTTGCGATGCCAGCAGCGCAAACAAGGGAGGCGCCGAGGCGCATGAGAAGATTTGATGTATGCATTTTTGCAGAATTTTGTCTTGAAAAGTGTTGGATATGTTGATAAGCAAGAAGTTAAATATATTCAGGTTTGCTCCAGCAAAGTACAGAGGCGTCGAATCTTTATAATGAATGTAAAGCCTTTGTTCTATGAATAGACCGAGCAACAAAGGTATTGTGATACTATTGTAAAGCACAATGATCCTGTTATTGACAAAGGCTAAAGAACGAATAACCGGAAACCCGCGTAAAGAAGGACGGATTGAAAGAAGTGAAGTGAATGTTCAAGCAAAAGCTCAAGACAGCCAGAAGGGGAAATGGGAAGTGAAATAGTCGCACGCAGGCAGCTCGAATCATCCGAGAACCCATGTGCTGTGCTGTGCCAGACCAGGAGCTTCTCCTGGCCTCCAGGGTCCGAGAGAGCTCCAGCCAGTGCAAGCATTAAGCTTTGAGGCTCCATTTAACTTCAGACAAGACACCCCCAGCGTGTTCATCCTTCATAGAGCTCTATACCCACGGCACTTGCTGTGGTAGGGGAATCCGACGAAGGCCGGAGAGAAACGAACCCCTGATGCACGATCGAGTGGCTGCAGTTGCCACGAACTGTGGGGCCAAGCGAGCGTAACGTTGGAGATCCGTATAGTCTGATCTTAACGACAGGAAATGAATGGGCGGCCACCGAGATGGGCACCCAACCAAGGGCAAGTTGAGCCTGTTGAGCCTGTCGAACCTCAGCGCTCGTGTTTGAAGTTATCCAGATTCGGCGCTCGAGAGCCACTGATGTGCAGCGGGGAGACGCAGCCCGCGTATATTTGTGGGGCCGTACCGAGAACTCGAGAGCGAGAAAACATTTTGAAACATCACAATCGAAACATCAAACAAAGACCTGGTTTGCTCCTTCCACGCAAGCTCCCGCCACCCGCAGCAGTGAAACTCGCGATAGTTGGGTCTGGACAGTCTGGACAGGGTGCACAGATGGGATTTCCAAGAGATACCCCGCCAAGTGTGGCACATCCAAGCCACAGCCCCCAATATACGAAGTAAAACTGCTGATAACGCTATCACAACCACTGTGAGGATCAGATGTGCAAAGTCGAGGCTCTTGCAAGGCACCTTGTCAGCGGCGGGCAGAGGTTTAAGCTACGGCCCGATTGTAGATCTCGACTGGGTAGAAGGAACGACCCTGCCTTCAAAGCATGACTATCAGTGAAGCGAGCATCCTGCTTCCCCTTTGTATTTCCCAAGTATGGAGAAACAACTCCGATTCGGCAGGAGGAGGATTTTGTGATTCCAGACTTTGTTTATGTGGAGAAGTGCTGAGACAGGGTTATGAGGCCGCCGTCCGATGTTGGGACAGGCATGACTGAACAAGGCCCCTGGTCTGAATGGTGCAAGGTTTATATGAACATTCACACCAGCTCTTCTTCATGCCAATTCAACTTGAGTTGGAGAAGATTTTCGACGGTCTCTGATACTTTTAACTTGACAGAAAGCCTACCTTTAGATTGCACGGAACCACAAAATTCATCAATACCGGGGAATACCTTTCCATATTATCGTTATATAGTACATACTATCCCTCTTACAAACTCCATAGCATTGCAATCCCCAATCGCAGATATGCGACCCCAAGATCAAAGCCAGGCCATCTATGCAATGCCAATTTGAACAGACATAGCTCGCGTGTTGTAACATAGGCAAGAAAGGAAGCAGGGTATCCGAGATAGATGGGCTAGCCACAAAACAAAGCGTAACAGGAAAATGTGACTCCCTCATAGCTTGACCTTGTGTCCTGTGAGCTTAAACCAGGCCGGCGCCACGAGTTCCTCCTTGAACAACTCCCACAGATTTCTGTTCAGGAAGTTGCTCAACTCCCTATAGTTGTACATTTCTCCCCAGCAATCGCGGCCCCATTCACAACCGGCCATGTTGACCACAAAGTCGCGGTCTTTCTCGTTGTAATGAATCCGTGTATCTTCGCCGTTCTCCGAACAAGCCCCGGGAGGGAAACTGTTGATCTTCCGCTGCGGGATGAATGCAGTGTGTGGTCGAATCCATGGCTGGTTGATATAAAGGAATTCCATAGCATCTTGCTCTTTGTGCTCCCACTCCATGTGCTTTTGCTCGTAGCCAACGGGATCCCACCAGACGTCAAGGAGACGGTCGGTCCAGGCACTTCGTTTGATGAAAAAGGATCCGAGGTTAAACCCACTGCAGTCCTGGGGTATTATCAGGTTTATCGAGGAGGCTTTTCCATCACCATTAGGGCTGCGCGCGTCCTCGTCCAAGTGGGGTGAAGCAAACGGATGTGTGATATTTAAGGGGTTGTATTCGTTGATGTCGCGGTAAGTGTTTGCCGCAAGGTTGTTGAAAATATGCGATTGCAAAGAGTAGGAGGGTTCCATAACAAAGGTGTTCAGATCCATCCACCAGAACCTGTCTTGATTAGAATTTGACAGCCTCTGGAGCTCAGTGTAACTTACCATTCGGCATCTGGGTATTTCCGCAAACAGTTGCGGATCGTATCGACCTTCTCCCAACTCTCTCTCCATTCATGAGCGTATCTCTTCTTTGTGCTCATATCCACAATCTCCAACTCGTAGCCCCATCTGTTGGCGTACTTTCGTTTGTTTCGTACGCTGTCACGCTCGATCGCCCATTCTCGAGCTCCCTTCCACTCCATTACACCACCACCTTGGTTTGCTGCAAGAATAATTACATGCTTCTTACCACCTCCGATGTGTTTCGACCTGCGCCAGTAGTAATGCAATGCTATGCTCTGTTAGCGATTTCTCTAGCGATTTGTATCGAGAGAAGAGCTTACGAGTTTGGTAGAATAGAATGATCATGATAATGACGGCCAGGATGGCAAGTAATCGCAATCGCGTTTTGCGGCTGATGCGTCCCACGAAATTCCTTAACCTCGCCATTCTCCTTCCATTCCACCGGCCACGGCCAAGCTTCTCTTTCTCTGCATAGCTCTTCTCGGGGCCCATTCTGTGAATAAATAATTAGAATTGCTTCGAAAGCTTGTATTGGTAGATAGCTGGAGGGGTCTTTATGGGGCAGCCTTAAGAATCTCTCATGACATCCTTGCAGATAATACAGGCTGAAATAGGATAATTACATACCCCATGTCAAACCGCGGCAGACTGTTCGAAAATGTTCGCAGATGCCTCTTGAAGAAACCATTATTTTGCGTAGAAAAGGATGGATAGCCATTGACACCCTCGCTCTTGGCCTTTGCAGATTCCCATGTAACTGTATTTGAGCCTGCAGCTCCATTGCCTCTGTATCCTTTCGCAGGGCTCGATCGCCCACTGCCATCCAAGTGCGGACTATTGAGGCCTGGACTTGCCCATCCGCCCCCAGGTCTTGGGGACGGACTGCGCGACAAAGACATTGGTATATTTGGCGTCCCAGGAATGGTAGGGAGAGGCTGCGCGCCGCGCGGCGATGTGTCGGTATCGATGCCAGAGGCTTCTTGGGTGTTCAAGCTCGAAGGGATATTGGCGCTCGAGGCCGAGGACCGTCGCCTGCGATGGGAGAAGGAACCACCGGGAGATGAGGTGAAGGAGGAGGGGTTTAAGGACGCCAGGTCGAGATTGGAGGTCCAGAGGGCTCGGAGGCCGTCTGGAGATGAGAAGAGGGAGAGGGAGGAGGAGGTGAAAGATTCGGGAACCAGCGATACGGACACGGCTGCTTGACTCGTATTGCAGTTCGTTCCGCGTTGTTTCTTCGGAGTCGGGGATAAGTGCAGGTGGAGATGGAGATGGAGGGTGCAGCCCAGGCGACCGGCTCTCTTATTTTTTGTACGACGTGGTCGAAAGGGCGACAGAAAGCAGACCAGACAGGACTCAGGAGGCGTGCGGCTTGGCGTGGGCTCGTATTGATGATAGGAGTGGAGCGTAAGCAGGACGGCGTTCTCAACGAAGACGGAAGACGGAAGACGTGGCAGATACGGAATTAATAGCAAGAATAAAAAAGCGTTTT